>DWFV01001139.1:0-11847 GCA_018246775.1 Parelbella machaon machaon
ATTTAAACGTAACATCACGCCTGTAATCCCCGAAGGGGTAGGCAGAGGAGTGTAGTACACTCCCACGATTCACCAGTTTAAGTCCCATGGAATAGGTGGTGAGTCTATTGCCATACACCGGGCACGATTCCATACTCCGAGTCACTACTACAAATTTTAAATTAGAAAAATCCAATACCACCCGACCCGGGATTTGAATCCAGGACCTCTCGATCGGCAGTCGCGCTTGCAACCGCTCGACCAACGAGGCAGTCAATGCAACGCAAAGGCGGTTGCATTTATTTTCTTTTATTTAAAATAGATTTTGATTTTAATAACAAAAAAATTGTGTAGGATTTCAGGATACAGGAATATTATAGGATATTGTCATATACAGAATAAGTATTGGTTAATTTCGAATATAATACAACAATCTTTTAATACAGAAAGTTATTTAAAATATCACAATACGTTTTAATTGACGATATTTTAATTCAAATTTCATCGATACTCCATGTTAGTTATTTGGATAAAAGGTATTATTATCATTATTACTTGTGCTATTTAACATAATTATGTTGTAGTTTTAACATATTTTATTCATAAATAATAAATGTCATTAATAAGTCATAAATCAAAAATAAATTTCATTCATAAATAAAAAAAAATAGTATTCAAAAGAATAGTTGAGCAAATATTATATTATAAACCTTTCATATAATTTGTGATCTCCCATTTTCATTTTACAACGTAATTATAATACATTTTAAGCAAATGTAATAAATAAATTGTTTTGTAACCAACATATTTACATAGCGTAGGTATATGTTTTATGTTTATTAAATGTGAGCCTCTCCCCGTGGTGTCATCCATCATTGTAAAGGTACCATTTAATGTAACGAACAGACTTTTAATGTAACGCATAGCCAGAATACTGTTTGACTTTTGAATGTTTATTTGGACTACACTCTGACCCAAATAAAGCACTCTTTTTCCCCAAACTATATGAGAAAATAGACTTTAAGTTTAACTTACGTATTAAATACGAATTAAAACAAAGTCATATTTAAATTACATAGCATTGCGTTCGTCATGGGGTTTTTATTAAATATTTATGGTAGATATATATAAATTTAATAAGTCTACACACTTATTAACAGCCACAGAAAATGATTTACAATACGACTATGTAAAATAATGTGTAAAAATCATCAGCGTCAGGTAATGCTATAGTTAGTCTTCAACTAGATACTGTTAATGAATTGTTTTTATTAATAAAAACTAAATATAACTGTACTTATTTTTTATTAAATTATAACTATATGATTTTCTATAGAAAATCCAAGTAACATAATAATACTAAGGCGTAGACCAGACGTGTGGATTACAGTATACAAATTTCCTAGCGACCTACTTTATGCGGTTTTGCTGACAAGGCCGTGGCGGGACAAGACGTTTTATATTAGGGTCTTGGCTATCAGAAAGGCACTGAGGTGTCCCATTCTGAGGCTCTTAATCATCAGCTACTACTGTTACAGGGTCTCATGTCGCGAAACCGCAGCCGATAGAGTATACGATATTGTAGTCCTAATCTTACGGTTCTTTCGACCTTAACGGTTTCTAAGCAGTTTTCTTGGCGTATAAAAAAATGTTAGCGGTGCCATTGTATATAAACGATAAATACGCTCGGATATTAATTTATCTGATAGGAAAAAAAGCTTAACGTAATACAGTAAATTATTTTAGATAAAACGCTTGTAAAGTTAAAAATTTTGAGAATAACTTGCAGACGCGGTATACGCATTATAAATGTATACGGTTAAGGTGACATCTGTTCGACATTGAGCGATTGAGCAGTAAACATAAATGATCCGGGCAATTAAAACTGGTGCATGTTTGTAATCTTATCAATACCATAAAGCGTTTAGATCTCGCAATTTATTACTACACACAACCTCGATTATTGACCAATGTAAAAAAGCCTCGTAAAACCTTGCAAGCCTAATGTAAGCTGTCAGTATGGTTTCAAATTATGAGTTCATTAAACTCATGCATAAAGTCGTGTACACATGTTATGAGTGTCGCCGCGACATTCCACCGGCTGTCGCGTCGGTAATTAACATACAATGTGTTGGTAGTCGACGGCTTGACAGGGTTGCGACTTTGTGACCCCACGCAAATCTCCTGTTTGTGTTCAAACTGTGCCGGTGCGTTCAACTTTCTACGGTCTACGGAGGCGCGGGTTGACAAAGGGGGCTGGCGAATTACGGCGTCGTGAACATAAAATGTTCCATATTTGTCCGTCTTTAATGTTTTTCCCGTTTAGCTGAACTAAACCGCTATAAAAATAAACGAGGATGCTTCGTCGCTACTCGGTTAGCGGTGAAAATATTTTTATCTCTAAAAGTAGTCACCCGTATTTTAAGTTTTACCATTGTTATTATATTAATTTTTTGCATGTAATAATATGTACCTACACACGGTTCGTTTAATTGTCGTTGACTAATCTGTAAATTGAAAAATAACTGTGCATAAGTGTAAATGTTTATTCATTTTAAATTACGCAGCGAAAAACTTTTCGCCTATCGTAT
Organism: Parelbella machaon machaon; assembly: GCA_018246775.1. Lineage (NCBI taxonomy): Eukaryota > Metazoa > Arthropoda > Insecta > Lepidoptera > Hesperiidae > Parelbella > Parelbella machaon. The sequence goes on from DWFV01001139.1 coordinate 2,571, forward strand.
GAAATTACGCGTAGTAGGTAATATTGCGGGTTCGAAAAGCCACCAGGTTCCATGATCGCGTGCTACTGAGATCAACAATAGTTCCTCACGCGGCAGTCGTGCGTCTGTAATGTGTTGTATGGTAACGGAGCCTAATAGACCTTAATGCTTCTGAAACTATGCGAACGCCGGATAATTTCTCTAACTCGCTATATTCGCTGCTTTGGAATGTTTTCTAGTTTTAGGGTCACTATAAAAAATCGCTTAGCAAAACATTGCAACGAGAGATTAGTTTCTTAAATAAAAAATTTTGGATAACTTTTCTTTTGTGTCATATAAGACCAGCCTTATATAGGGTGTCGCTGGCCGTGTGAAAAGCCAGCAAGTCCGCGATCGCGCTACCAAGATCGTCGATAGATCGCTCACGCGCGGGTCGTGCGCTCGTGATGTGCCGTGTGTTAACGGGGCTTAATGGGCCCTAATGCTTCCGAAACTGTGCGAACGGACGGTAGCCCGGCCACACGTGACTGTGCCATAATTTGCAGTTTATAGCGCACAACAATGTGTACAACGCTTAACCTCCCGGTAATAGGCCGCGGTCTGATAGTGAGCCAGAGGTCGGAAGATATTATGGTAATCATTTTTGCCCTTAGGTATTGTAACATTGAGATAAATTTTAAGATTTTTTTTAACACTAAAATGCTATGCATTTTGTAGTTTCATATATGAAATTGTCCTTATGAATGTTTCATTTTCCTTATTGATTTTTCACTGTCTTTTTTGATTATTCAATTATGGATTTGTCGATTTATTCTTGTCTTATTAAAGTTGCATAACTTTTAGTTTATTTATGTACGGATAGTAAGGGGAAATTATTGATTAATTTATGAAAGTCTTGAGTGTTTATGTCAATACATTTATCGAAAACATTTCAATGGACGTTTGTTCAAAATATATAGATAACTGTCACCCGGCACCTAATTGTATGGGTGATAACAATATTATTATTACGCGGTGCTTAAACTTTAACAGTGCTATGGCTTTTTGGCAAGTAACAAACTGCCTTGTTATTTATGGAGGCCATAGTAATTCGAATTTTGTTATTTTTACGACTAAACAGTATCGTGTTTGACGTTGATTGCTTATGTTATTTCGACGATTTAATGTCCCATTACTGACTTAAGGACATCGATGTTTGTCTGATGTATATAAAATTAGCGACGGATGTGGATTATAAATCCTTAGTCATGGTACTTAGGAAGGTGTATTATAAAAATGTTTTCGAACTGAATTCAATGAAAAGTAATCGATAATTTTGCTCTGCAGATTTCATGTAAGTTACTATAATTCAATTGTTACATGCATTTATTATAATTTACGAGTAGGTGCGTAAATTCGTCTGGATAATGTCTAATTTTTATCTATTAATCCGCTTTGGACCAGCGTGGCAGACTATGCCTTAATATTGATTTTGATAAAGTTTAAATAACTTTAGCGTGGCATCGGAATCAACACGAACTGTTCAATTGGAAGCGTAATTCCAATAATTCTTTGGAACGGTAATTTGGGGGTGCGATTGAATTATTTGAATTGTATCAATGTTTACAATACAATAATTGGATTGTAATATTCCGTTTTCGAGTTTCGTAAACGTGGCCATACAGCACCGTGTGAACCGTCGGACAGGTCGCCGTGAGCGCCCTGGGCGCGGAGTACCGCTACCGAGTATTTTGCTAAATAAGCAGTGTGTGTATGACTCTTCACGAGACGCGGTAATGTTTTTGCGGAACTACACCCCGCCTACGGCTACCATCGTTTATGTTTCCCGTTCAACGTTTGAGGGTCTTGCACTTCTGTGTTATATGTACATACCTGTCCGATTCCAACTATTCTCGATATTCGGTAGACTGCCAAGTCGAGCATATTCGTGAAGTCATTATAGCTTGTGTTCCATCTTGTCGTCTTCGTAAGTTCGTTTGAACGCGAAATTACTTTAATAGCTTATTACATCTGTTTTGTTTATGCAACTGCATAGACTAGGCCATCATAATATACAATTGGTAATGTGATTTTTTGTTTAATGCACATTTAACATACATTTCTAAAGTACGAAAGAGATCGCAAGTTAATAAATTGTAGGCACACTAAGTGATGATTGGCTGTCACGTCACATATTATCTGCATATACATGTCATGTCAACCAATACATTCGTTCTGTGTAGAAACGTCAATGAAAGGACAGCTCATGTTACCAAGTTTTGTGGTTTCCGATATGTATTACGAACTAACTAATCAGGTCGAACGAACTGCTGGTACGTTTGTTGCATTATATGATCATTTATATATGTGATATTAGCTTTATCTTGCAATATATACCGTGGTAATGTCGTCTAAAGACTTACCCATATTATTATCTAAAGTGCTATATTTTGTAGCACAAATATATAAAAAATAATATTGAAAAATTACCGTCTGCGTTCTCCGAAATTCGCTTTATATATTACTTGAATAAAAAATAAAGTAAAACATTAACAATATTAAAATATTAAAGCTGTTTTGCAGCAATCAAAATGCAAAACGCATGACAGTATATGCCCTTAGGCACGAAACACACTTTCTTTCCTCCCACGCGGGAACAGTCGCGTACAAGAAATAAAAGTATGTATTCCACTCATAGTATTTAATATTTAACAGTATTAAATAAAATTATAACTATATACTAAAGTAACATTACTTAATATAAAGTTACTAATAATGAGTCTAATTATTACATTTGATAAAAAGCATGAAGCATCATATTAAAAGAAAATATTCGAACTCTATTTAAATTGGAATCAAGCGGTATTTGCAAGTCTAATTAGCCATAAATCTTAAGCGTTCTACTGTACGTAAGGAGGCGAGATAACAAAGGGCTCTACCAGCTTAATTACGATTGGAATAGGATCGGGGCGCGATGCTCCACTAAGTTAGCGCAGTAGGTCATTGGTGCATGCTCTTGCAGTTACTGAGGCCTCTAAATCCAAGAATATCCATACTATGGCTCCCCAGAGTTTATACACACTACATTTGCATTTAATTTGCGGTATTTATGTAATATGATAAATTAAATAAATAAATTTATTTAATCTTCTACTTCTTAATATTAATGACGGCTATTAAATTTTATACACTATAATTTAAGAGGCGATAGTGTGTCAAGACTGTACCCGGTGGAATTTCTTGGTCTTTGTCTACCCCTATGAAAAATGGACGTGATAACATTAGTTACTGATATGGAATATCGTAAACTAAATTGATCGGTTTTGATTTAAGTCACGGATTTATAAAGTGAAATGTAGGTACGTGTAAATATTTATCGGAAATACATAGATTTTATTTATTTAATGTTTTAAGTGATCTTATAATAGACATAACAGAAAAATATAGCACTGTTTATTAACGAGTGTCTATTATTTAGGCTAAAATTGTTAAAAACTTATCTTTAAAACTACATATATATATATATAGGAAAAAATCCTTGCCAAAAATACTTCACATTACCTGGTTCTCCAAATCTCCAATATCATTCTTATCAGCAATCTTCTATCGTTTCAATGTTGAACATGGGTCCCTTCTTAGCACGAGAATTCTTAGACCACTGTGCAATAGATATAAGGTTTATTAATATTAGATTCCTAGTTATAAGCTGAGTAGGGTCCTGAAGGTTGTATAAAATCAAGGCTTCTAAGGAAAGGAGGCGCTATAATTGCTCTTAACATATCTAGCTACACAATTGCGATCCGCTCAGAGGTGGCAAACGTTAATTAGGCTCAGAGATCTTGTTCTATACGGGGTGTTCGTACCTCTATGAACGAATGAATGAAATGTTATTGAGATGGCAAATATACGGTTGTTTCTATTTCTGTGTGTCATCGATATTACTGTTAAAGTGATCAGATGATATGTATTTTTTAGATTATTTATTTTTAAATTATAATTTGTGTTTGAAATTACTCGTTAATTTTAATTAGGTTGGGATTGTTGTTTAGGACAGTATTAGTAGTACAGAGATTTTATTGTGGGAAGTGATTGGTAAATCTCAACGGGTTTACTTATCTGGGCAATAAATATTTATAACGCTAATGTTATATGTGTTTAGGTGTAGAACTGAGCGCGTTACAACTATCACTTTTAGTTTGTTTTGAAATTGTATAAAGTACACGGTTCATGTTTGATAATTGCTAAGCAAATTGTTTAAAATATTTCCAAGTTATTGTCCCAGTCCACAAACATTTTCTTACCATTATATTCGGTATGTGATGAGCTAAACAAAAATGTATTCAATAAAATAATGTTTTTAAAGTGAAGTATTTCTTTACACGTGTCGTTCAAAAGTAATAATCTGCATAATATGTTTGTATTGTACAGAGATCTTACAATAAATATTTCTCGAACGATTACCAATCCGATAGCTTGTGTGCATACGTAATTAGTTTTGATTTTTTCACTAATCGCACTGTAGACTGCAACAAAGCTCTGTTCCCACAGTCTCACACACGGGGTGTGTGCTCACGAACTAACCCAGTCTTGTATCGCGCGGAAGTGAATAAATGCCGACGCCTGTCACCTACGCCCTTTAAACCGCCGGCGTGTCGAGATCGGCACCACGATTGCGTAACCCGACCAATAAAACTACGCTCAACTACCAACTGAACTTGTACATCGCTCGCTCTAATGATGCAACGATAAACCAATGTCATGTTACACTAGCAATGAAAATCGTGCCGTGTTTTCTGCGCGATGTGAAGCCGTTGCGCCGATATCGAGGTGAGGCATCTCCGTTGATGCAACTATGGGAGCGTCCTTTAAGTAGACCTTAAGCTAATCTGTATGTCAGATTGCAATTCAAGTGTCTTGATTTCGACAATATTTATCGCGTGAACTTAATTTATACACGGTAAGATTTATACGAGCCGAGTAAGCGAGTGAACAAATCTGTAAATTCAGTTCATTTAAATATCTTATGTTAATTAAGTCTGAGCAATAGAGCGACAATAATTAATTTAATATCCAACTATAAATTAACTTTTATACTACGCAAAATTCAGTGAACTGATTTTGAGTGACGTGACCACCCAGATTGTTCTAATATAGGGTTGATACACAATATTCTATGAGTTTTAGAGTTCCAGATATTTTAATGGAAGCAATTAGTTTAGTTCTAATTTTCCTTCATACTTTTATCTGGTATAATAAATGCAAAGCCATTGTTTGTCTACCAAATGTGATATACATATAAATAATAAGAGATTATAACATTTCGAAGCGACAGCTGTTTGTAATGAGATTAAGTCATCGCTTGCTGTATCTATGAGAGCGTAATATCTTCATCACGAATGTTATTTCAAATGTAAAGTTCATTTAATTATCTACATTATGTAGTTAAGAATTAAACAGCTATAAAATAAATCTAACCTAATCATCGAAATTATACTCACAACCATAATTAATTTAAATAATATTTATTTATTTTAATTTATTTATTCTTTGTCACACCTAGTCAGTTACTGGAAGAGATCTTGTAGGGATAAGAACGATATTTTATATAAATGTAACATGTAACATTACAGTAATGTTCGTGAACAGTAAATACATTATATTTAATATTTAGGGGTGTTTTAAGCTTTTGTTTGATATAATAATAATAATTAATGGTAAGTAAGTAGCATTATAAAACGGTGGATAGAATGTGTGATTGATGTCCAAGAAACAAGAAGACTCAAAGAAGGTTTAAGATTAAGGTTAGGTATATTAATTTTGTTTGAAAGATATCCGTTGGTTTCGCACTAATACGTTAATACGATATTATTATTGTATTAAATATTAGAAATTGAGAAAGGGATTCCGGCGCGGAGTCTGTTGTTAAAACACACGGATGGTCTAATCTCATTATAAGATTTTAACAGTGTTCTGTAATCCGTGCAAAAACGTTGAATTCTGTTTTTTTTTTAACGGTAAAGGGATTTTAGTGTTAAGGTTTCGTTGTGCATACCTATATGTAAAAAGCTAACATTGAATCGCACCAAATTTTTTTTTCTTTCTTTGCACTTATTAACTTGGAATTTGTATGGAGTCTGTAAAATACCTTTTAAATTAGTGGAATTCCAAAATGTCAGATCTGTGTGATTAGAGATATTTGACACTCGATGCTGTCTTCCTACCCCGTAAGGAACCTGACGCGATGATATAATGAAAATAATATAAAGATATGCTTCTGAACAGATGAGATTTTTTAGAAATGAGTTCAAACTTATAATAATGGAGATGTTTCCTAACTATTGTTTTGAGTGTCCTAGGTATCTTTATAAAATGTTTAATCATATAATTTGACGAAAGCCAGTTTTTAAAATATTACGTCTTGTCAATGTGTTAGAAAAACCGCAGCGCGTTTGAGTCGCCCAGTTTGAAGAGTGCCTAATTTTACTTGGTTATGTTACTGTATACCTACTAATAACATGTTTTTCTCAATTGTTGTAGATGTAGTCAATGCTTGTGGCGGTGAAGGTGATGGAGGTAGCACGATCCAACACAGCGGTCTCTCTTACACAATAGAGTAAGGTTCACTACATTCCTAACTTGATATCAATAGTTAAGAGTTTCAAATGGATGATCTATTCAAAGGAACGGACTCGGCAACTACATCATACTATTCTATTACCGAGTCCGAAATTGATATTCAATGTGAATGGTCGGCGAAATGCTGTTTTAATAAGGCTTGTTGACCTAAAAAGGAGTAGCAAAAAATGAAATATAGTTACAGCTATATTATCATTGCTTATAATATGAAATCCGATTTACTGAGCACGGAATACATAATCGACTGTTCAATGAAAGGATAACGAATTGTTGGATATCTTCGATATACATATGAAGAGGACCGCGATTTTCAAAATATGTACATATATTGAGAAGTTTTTGATCGTGCTCTTATTTAAACCCTACAAGCATTTAGTGATACTAATTATTATCATCGTATGTCACAACTAACCTTTAAATATGGCACTTAAACATCGAGTCGATCATAACAAAGTTACCTGCTAGTTATCTTCGCAAGAACTAGTCGTCGAAAAATTTTACATTGCGTTTTTTTGGCGCTGCTAACTTTTGGACGTATAATGGAATTGACTATAAAAGAACTACCATTGCACTCAATTATATAGGATAGATACACACGAGTAGCTTTGTTCATTTAACGAACTGGCACATGAGTCGTTCCGATTATGTTCCTCTGTACCTATTTGAGTTTGGTTACTTGGACCCATGATACAATGTAACACTACACATTTACAGTATAACATCACTAATATTAACACTTTTGTTACAGAGAAATACATTACAACCCGAAAAAGGAGACCATGTACTTACGATGGTGATAATTTTAAGACATCTTGAAGACCCTGTGACGTCAGACGCATATAACATCCGGGAATTCAATTTATTACTTAACAGTATTCGTGCTTCGTCATTAACACCGCCAGATACGAAAAATGGGGCAATGCAATGATTTAAATTTCGAACAATTTCAAAATTCCGTTCCATTTATATTTTTTAATGGTTCGAAATGTTTATTTCTTAAATAGCCACATCATGGCTTTACAATGTGCCAGTTTTGTTGAATTACAGATTTTTTTTACTGTTTATTTCTAATAAATACGGAAAATTGCGATGATTTTGGGTAATAAGTAAGAACAGCATGTACTCGCATTGATTAAAAAATAAATATTATTTTTTTTGACATATGTTAAATAATAATATTTGTGCAGATAAAAGATAAATACATAAAAACGTTCTGGTGATTTGTAAATAGTATTTATTAGGATAAGTAATGATAGCATTTAATCAATTTACTGCTTAGCTATATTTTTATGTAAATTAATATTTATGATATATTTAAATGTATTGTTATTACTATAAGCTTCTATAACGTAGAACGTACGGTTAGAAAATCACGGAAGGTATTGTATGAGATATGGAAATAACAAAAAGTTGATGTTTGAAGAATTATTTTTCATAAAATGCGTATTATTATTATTATTATTTTTTCTATTATAAAGCTTTTTTATATAACATTCCACGTATCGCTTAATTGTATTTAAATGGGTGGTTCCTAATACTTAAAGATTTTAGTAGTTGTCGACATGATGGCATGACAGTAAAAGATCTAGCAATGTCGTGAATAAAGTAGGGGATTTGTAACCACCTCCATTTATTTATAGGAAGATAGTTATAGAATGGACAAGATATAAAGAGAGCTATCAACGGATACAATGGAATTCTTACATTTATTTAAATTTTCATTAATAGCTATAAAGTGACAAGATAACCTCAAACTACAAAAAATATGTAACAATAACAATTTCGACTTTTAGGTAAACGCAAAAATATATAGTTTTAAATAGTCTGTAAACAAAAACTAAAAACTAGGTTTCCTTAAATCAAATGAGATTTAAATTAGAACCCACAATTTGGTCACTTTATTTTATTAAAGTATGTATATCCATTCTTTTCGTTACAGTATTTGAAGTTATGGTTATTGCAATTATTAAATAAATGTTCTATTTAATTAGAGTATTCACGACCAGTTGAAGTTAGGGCAGGTTTGATAACCGGCACATGAAAATCAATAACTATTTTTTCTGTGATTAATAAAATAGTAAAAAAAATTATATCAGCAATTATGCATGAAAAATATAATTATTTGATTCTATGACAACTCTTGTTTATTATAAAATATAGAATAAATCCGTTCAATATTTTCGCTTGTAATGTCCAAGATTCCAATGGTTACTTAGAATCATAAGTGATTTGGTAATAAAATGAATATAAAACATGTATTTCATAATTATTGAATTAAATAGATAACATATTTAAACATCACAAAACTACCATATTTCGTTCTCTAAGCGAAATAGTCGGGTTGACGTTTGTTTCTTAAATTTAAAAAAATATGCCTGTCTTTATGCAATATATATGAATATATATAACCTGTCATACAAGACATCTATTCGCTTACTAAAATGTGCTTTAATAAGACACTGTTGGTGATGTTTATGAATTAATATTCCATGTGCCAATAAAGGACAGACTTATGTCTTTTAGCCATATTTTTACATAGATTTAGTTGTAAAAAAATATATTTCATAATGTTACTTATGTACGTATGTATTCCATTGTATTGTCTAGATCAATGATAATAAATAATGAATATTAATGATCATTGTTTTTATTTCAACCTTTAATTCCTTTAAATATAATTACA
>DWFV01001140.1:0-11847 GCA_018246775.1 Parelbella machaon machaon
GTTAAACGTCCGACAACCGAATGTTGCACTGCCATGATAAGTAAACAACTCAGCCCCGCTACGCAATTAGAGCTGATAAGAGTGATCTTGCGGCCGAGAACTTTATTGGCATAAATTGAGATCAAAGTGGCTGGAACCTGGAAGTTAAGATAACAAAATATTAATCAGCTGTAGCTATGGCCAAGAAAACATATCACATGTATGAATAGCGACATATACTAGACGGCGGCACAATTGTTGGCTATAAAGCAAGGTAAAAACTTTGAGAAAATTACCTGTATAGCGGCTGAGATTGCAACATTAATGAAAATATTCCCGGAGACTTGTCCGATGTAATGCGAAACGCCAAAGAAACAAAGGCCGCAAACGAACCAATTGAAGCAGATAGCAATAGTGCGCGCACGCAACTTCGGCGTACGGAAAAGAGCCAAAAAAGATGCGTTTTCTTCCTGTGTGGTGCTCACTTCCACTGCCATTTTCTGAGCAGAACTGGAGATGTTTTCGGTCGGACGACCATTTCTACAATTATAAAAATTTGATTATTCACATAGAAATAATAGTCGCTGTGGTCATAGAAATCTTAGCTACGTAGATAAATTTGGTATCTATTTGCATCAGTATTTTTTATTTTTTTAATTAGATTCAAATGTTTGTAGCCTTAAAATATTTATTTCAATTAATGAAAGTCATTATCCAAAGAATATTTTAAAATAAAAAATGTTTGACTGACCTTATAGCAGCAACCTCCATTATTTTAACTGCCTCATCAATCCTTCCCACAGTAAGCAGCCATCTAGGCGATTCAGGTAGAAGGTAATAATAGCTCAGAAATATTACAGACGGCACAGAAATGGCCAGTTGAAATGTATTCCAATTTCTTAAAAAATACCCGAATAGTGGTAGTGTTAAGTGTCCTAAGTTGAAAGGTATTTGGTAGATTATTCCAACTGTATCTCTGTAACGAGCCCCTATTAATTCCATAGTGAGGACAAAGCTGGTCACCATTGTGCCTCCGGTGGCGACCGCCAGCAAGAATCGAAGTGACGTAAACATGTACCAGTTGACTGAGTAAGCAGTTGTTACACCTGACAAAAGTTGAAGAATCACAGCGGCTAGAAATGGTAGACGTCTGCCAAACCTGAAACATACGCATATATATTTTAACACTTGTAATGTAACAGTAACGTCATCTAATAATGCCGCATGTGGGTTATATGTGGCACTATTCATTAATTATCGGCCTACTTCCGTCCACTGCTGGACATAAGCCTCTCCAATGGCACGCCACTGAGCTCGATCTTCAGCTCTTTGCATCCAACCACTGCCAGCCACTTTGCGTATATCGTCACTCCTATATTTATATTTCGTTTTATATACGGTCTGTTTTAATTTTTATAGAATACGTTATATTTGGCACTCGGTGCTATCTGCGTATCTTGTAAGGGACCTGGCGTGATGGTATGATAATAACATGATTCTGGCATGCTGTCTTCACATTATTACACAATAACAGCGATTTTAACAGCGTAGACATATGTAATTAGCGCTGTAAGGAAACTCGGTGTCTTCAGGGATAATATCTTAATGAGTAGCTTGCACAGCTGTGTTGGTTAAGTAGCGTGGCTAATTGTATTTCTACATCATAGACACAGCTAACTAGCTAACGCTGTGTGCGTTGTTGGCTTTCATCATCGCCAAGTCTTTAAATGTTTCACTATTGGACACGGATAACTCCTAGAACAGACTCCTAGAATAATAAAGGTCAAGGCCATAGTACGCCACGCTGGCCAAGTGCGTGCTAGCAGACTTCACGTTTACCATAATTAACCGAAATCATCACGGGGCAAACATTTTGTTTCAGTCGATCTGTAATACAAACGCATATGTATATGAAATGAATAATCGCCTCTTCATCATATCAAAAGGTTAATTCAAACGAATAAAAGTCGTGGATGCGATCAGTCAAATATTAAACGACATTCATTCAGCGGGCGCTCTTGATAAATTAACTTTCCGTTGTCTGTGAACTCCTTTCCAACTTTGAACTGGACACCCTCAATGTTCCAGTATCGTTCAGATACGTACCGCGTAACTACGTACATATGTATATTTACATATACATATGTACGTAGGTTTATATTGGTATGCGTTGTTTATGATATTAACAATATATTTTATATGTAGAGAAGAAAACATTAACAATATTGATGGCGAAAATGTACTTTGCTAATATTACAAAATCGCAAAAAAAATTAGTTTCTAAAAAGTTTAATATATTTACATTAAATTAAGATTGCGTATAATTTTTTAAGGTGAAGATAGTGTCTAAGAAGTAAATTAATACAAAATTTTATAGAAATCAACCCAGACAAACCACTATCATTTAATTCTTATATGTACATATATAGGTGCGTATGTACGCCGCACAGTCATACATATTACTCATATATTGCTAATAAAATACTATCTTTTGGTTTAATACTTCTATTTAAGACCATTGGCAATAATTGTAAGCATTATACACAAATTTATCATTAATGTTCCACTATATAAACATAAATGATAATTAATAATTCATAGTCACATGGGTTTTTATTCGAAACAGAAAGCATTTCAATCTGACATATGAAATAATTCTAAATGAATAAACCAGAGTAACAAAGTAACCTACTTAGTTCAACAGACTTGTATGGGAGTTTAAAAATATCATTTATTATAGTACCAAATGAAATAATCACGTAACTGAACGTACCCTTGGTACACAAATGATTAAATAATGTCAATGAAAAAGGCGAGAGAATGAGAACAAATTGAATTAATTGGTTTTATGTTGATTCGTTAAGAAAGTGTTACAGTAATCATTCCAACATAATATTCAAATTTTACGAGCGGTCCAATTATAATTTGTAGATCTCAGTTAATTTGTGTATTACAGCTTGAAGTTCAATGATTTTTGTCGGGAATGTGAAGGTTTGATTGATAAAATCTTTATGACTAATAAAATAAAAAAGTTAAAATTTGTGTACATATTAAGAACCGTACATCAAACTGTTTATTGCAGACGGATATTTTTTGGGCAAAACAATTAAAGACTTGCTGTTATAAAATCATTCGTTAACTATTTTTAAATAATTCTTTCTTGTTTTCGTACCACATTAAAATTATTTAAAAAATTGATTATCTTACATATATAGAGAAATAAGTAATTTATTTCGGTATCATTATAACGAAAAATAATATAAACGAAAATATTTAGTGCACAAAACATACACAGTTCACACATACAATAATGGCTATTGTACCAGCCTTTAACATATCGTTAATTAATTAATTCGTCGGATAACGGTTGAATATAACGATGTGGGCGAACACTAGCGATATTACAATATTTAGCCGAAAATCGGTAATTAGAGATTCGACAGATTTATCAACGTCCAACCGCTTAGCCAATTCGTTACGAAGCGATCTGATATACGCGAACTCACAAACGTACACATATATTTACACCTATATGTACAAATATAATTATAATATGACGTCACAAACAGAGATGTGCTGTACTCCCATGTATCACCACTTATAGTATATAAAGATTATAGGGTGAGCGTATTTCCATATACCGGTTAGCAACACAGATTCCATCTGATATAGAATTGCTAATTACTAACATCAGTTATTAAATGCAAACAATTATAGTAATAATTATGAATAGTACACTAATTGGACTAATGTTATCAATAGTACCAATCCCTTAGTTCTGACGTCATCTAAATACTTTTCAGTTGCCCAGTTCGGACGTAGCGGGACTGTGGCATCACATGCAACTCTTTTCACATAAAAAAAATTAAACAGAAGTTTGGGAGTGTACTACACTTCTCTGCCTACCCTTTCGGCGATTATAGGCGTTATGTTACGTTTTTACGTTAAATAGAAGTTTAGTTATCGTGAATGAAATAAGAAATCAATTAAAAACATCTATTATGTATAGTTAATTCGATTTCGAACGATACGTGTGCGGACTCCCTCATCTTTGATAGTTTGTTTCGGATTTCCAAAACGTGTTTAATGATTTTGTAATCACGGCAATAAACCGAATATACATTTGCCTAATGGCCAATTGCCGTACTCTATTTACTTGTATCAAATAGTAATGAGGCTTTTGTCGCTAGTGACCAGATTAATTCACAGCTTTATCGTTGAATTATTAAAGCGATTATCTGTTAATATATTTAATGCACTTGCAATGAGATAAGTGAAACAATTAAGTAACGACGCTCTAATGGTTGGAATCTTAGCTCTCTTAAGATAGAGCTACTGTAGGTACGCTTCAGGTTAAAATGTTAACCCTCAAGTTAAAACGAATATTAAAGAAGGTAGAAAATAGGCTATATTATGAGTCCTTAAATTATCATATTAATGAAATCATAATTTCTTACATTGGCAGTAAGTAATATCCATTGAATAATTATTATTGGTTAATACTTTAACATATATATATCTTTTTCACATATCACCTTACTTGAAGTTATATTTATCTTTAATAACAAAATATAATAATAACTTATTCCCAGCATTTCCGTAGTAACAAATTTTGCACAATGAGACCTTGCTGGTTTGTTCGAACATTTGAGCCATTTGTGCATTTGCCCAGCTGGCAAACATACTGAAACCCAAAGGGAATACCTGGAGACAAAATATGGATTCAGAAAACACTATTCCCGGAATCCATTCGGTCTCGTATCAACAGAGGTAGAATTTTTCATAAGGAATAAAGTTGTTTATGTAGAACGATAAAATAAATTCTAGTTTCCAGCTGAGAATAGGATTTTTCCGTAAGAGATTTTCGAAGTACGCACATAAATAAAAAGCGAAGTTAGCTTATGTGCCAGAGCAACAGATTATTAGGAATTTTTATTCAGAAATATCCCTGTTGTAGGTGAAGAGAGTATCAAACGAATTGGCAGCAGACATTAATAGCTTTTACCGCAGACCTCTAGCAGGACTGTACGAATAGGACTCAGTCCTACAAAAAGCCACCTACAGAAGTGTAGGACTATGGACAATAGGCTTCTACTTCCTATATTTTAATCAAAAGGACATGCAAGACATAATTGGTTAAGGTTTCTACATACCAGGATTACAAGTAGCTGTGTTAAGACTCAAAACTGATTAACTGAACGTAGGAATGTAATCTCATAGTTTGGAATTCCGTCATATATATTTATGGATCTTGTGTAATTTGTAGGTACAAAGGGATCTCGCCTCGTTTATATGTATTGGTATATATTAACTTATGTATATTTTACTACATAAGAATATACTTTGATAACAGCAGTAATAGTCTTGTGGTTTACAATTACGCTGCTCACTCCGAGGGTCCTGGGTTCAAATCTATGAAGCGCATCTCTTTACCAAAAAGCTCCATTATAATATTAAATATCACTCGGTATAAATCTAGTTTGGAGTCTAAAGACAAAATATTCAACTAAGATATTCTCTAAGGCGTGTAGACTCTGCCTACCCGCACTAGTCCAGCTTGGCAGATTAGGACCATAACCCGTTATTTAGTAGAGTATGCTCCTGTCCAATATACGAACGAGAAAAGTCTTAAATAAAAATATACTCAAAGGGTTAAACCTTCTTTTCAGAAGGGAAATACCGTTTCCAACAGTGAAACAATTATAGGGTTAGAATTATATATAAATATTTACTCAAAGGACTGTCATTCATTTATCATAATAATCATTGTAAGTCCGTCATCGTCCTCTGCTGGACGTAGGATTCTCCGATAGCACGCCACTGAGTTCAAAGGAAATACACTTAGAATAACAAAAGATAGCTACTATGTTGCAAACTTACCTCTGGGTCACTGCTACCGTTCATAAAAATAATGACCAAGCGGTGTCGGAAACATAAAACACTTCTGTAGACGTGCATATTATGACAATCGTGGTGAAACGGCTAACTGTTAAATTGTCTTGTTTCTAGCAATAATATAAACATACCTCCGAGGTACCGTAAAATATTCAAATTAAATGTTCGGCGGTTTTATTTTGAGGTAAGTAGATGATACAGAAGCGAACACACATACAGAAGCAGAAAAAATATACTGAAACAAAAACGGAAAATCGTAAACAGAAAAAAAGAAATAAAAGTTGGAACCTTGAATTTTAGATAAAATGATATTTCTGATAAAGCGTCTGAAGACGATATCTAAGCAACGACCGAGAGATGAAATACTGAAAAATTCCATGAACATTAGCAACGGACGCGTCTAGACCGGTTTGGTTCGCTGAAAGGTTATTTATACGTGTCATTCTACAGAAAGTACATATTTATATATTATATGTAAAGTATCTATGTATTTAAATTGTAATATAACATTGTGTCCGAATAAAATGTTCTGTTCTGTTTTTCTTGATCCTTTAGACATTAGACACATAATCTTTGTCTTTTAAGACCGTTTTGGAATAAAAAAAAATTGTTAATAAAATTTGTATAAGTACCTAAGATCATTGTAACGGTAGGTTCACATGGCGACGTACTACGCGTATATTTATAAAGTTCCACGTGACGTACGGTACACGTACTCGTATATAATTGTGCCGTCGACGTGTTATCCATAATGATTACAAAACGCGACCAAAAATTAAGTGACTACTAAATTTCCTATTCAGCAACTTGTGCACGTATTGACAACCGTAACATTGAACCTATTGAGAATAAAAAAAAAAAAAAAAGAAATGGTTCACAGAGCTATAAGATTTTATTAGACACAAATATGAAGTAACATACGTGTTTTATACTATTGCGGTGTTAAGTGCAAAACGTCTAAGTATTTTTTACATTATAATGTACTCTTCACATCATCAAAGTGTTACGGTCTACTACTGAATATAGGTCTCCGCTAAGAGGCTTTATGCACATAATTCCCACGCTGGGATTTCAGGTTGGAATTTTCCTTCCTTACCTTTTTTAACATTTACTCATTAATTCATTTTCCTTTTTTAAAACATTAGGTACATCTATCAACTGGATGACATTTTAATTAATCATTCTGTAAGTACACACAAAAAACTTTTTAGACATTTCATTTGTATCTCCTTTACATTCAATATGATGTCTACCATGCTTAAACATTTCTATCTGTCTTTGCAATGTCTTTGTTTTTCTTTGTTTGGGTTGCCTAGAAGATATCGCTATTAGGAGATTAGACCGACTATTGCTTGTTTGTTACGTCTATCCTATTTAATTGTCAATTTCCTTTTGGCGTACTCACACATTATACTCGTAAGTTCTATATATTTTTTCAAATAATACGGCGATATTGATCTAATATATTTAGTGAGCCGAATTATCACTTACATGCCATGCCTACTTACCACTTGCTAGAATCCCGATAACCTGAGCTTATGAAATTCTTCAAGGGAAGTAGTTAAAAAATACTAAATATTCGTACTTCTATATTTTGGACAACACTTAATATTCTCAATATTGAAAACAATGAAAAATACTCTTCGTTTTAACTTCATTGAGTCTCAGTGTAACAGCCACATATTATATTAAAGCTCGCGAAGAACACGCTGAGAGCTAACAGAGGAACAATGTTCCACGCGCTCGTTCGACTTCTCATTACTGTGTTCGGCTTCGTTATAGATAACGCCTATTTGAATATCAATACGAAGTACCAATATTGTTTTCAATGTCATATTATTATTCATTGTGAAGTGCCACTAAGTCGTACTGCATTTGAATGGCATTGTTTGTTACTGGCTGACGGCATGTGCATCGACATCTTATGTTTGAAGCGTGATGAACGGAACCAATATTTTAAATCAATTAGTTCTTTATTCGACTATTTCTAATATCAATTTTAAGTAGGTATGTCAAATATCACAATCCGTACGCGTAATACTTTTAAAAATGGGCGCAAACATTTTACACGTACGGATTATAATATTGCCTAATCGCAGCTTATAATATAATAACGAAATCTTTAATAAGTTTCTATGTGATTACTTAAAGTGACCCTATCGTGCACGAGGTGACCATTGGCTATTTGTAATAGACAGAAAAAGGTAAAAGATATTTTAATCATAAAATGCAATCGCATTACTATGATCAGCAGAATATCAGTTTATGTCGAGTAAATTGCTTACGAAAAATTTAAAGAAAATATCCGTCGGTGAAATTGGATAAGTCTAATAGACGCAGCAATGAGACGGTCAATTATCGTCTTTATGAAAGCGTCTCGTGAAATGAGTATTTCTCTAGATACTGCACTGAAATTGCCACTTCAGAGCAAATATCTATATTTAACGTATAAAATATAGAACCTTTTGTATCGTTAACGAGAAATCGAAAGCTAATCTATTCATTATACCCTAAACACTAATCCTGTTTTTGTCATAAATACTACAATCATCTGCCTTCCCTGCAGGGGCTTTAGCGTGGTGGTACATTGAAACTAATAATGTAAAGTACAACTCAACGACATCTACATATGTAATTTTTAGGCCATAGTTCCACTACGAAAACAAAGCAACTTGATGTGTACCAACATCCGTGCTTTTATTTATATATATATTGATTTGTTTTCAAACCCTGACAACATTTATACATAGAATAACTTACTGTCTGATGGCCGTTACTTAAATTTTATCAAGCACTAACGGTAAATATCTGCCAGCAACGATCAGTCATCTAAAAAGAGGTCGCGGTAAGTAACGCTTCACTTGACATATTAAAAGAAATTCTCAGTGTTTAGAACTTGATTGCTTCGTTTGCCTAGAGAGTCTGGGTTCGATCCCTTGGTCCGGTATTATTGCATTTTTCTAATTTAGATTTCCTTCCATTAATTTTGTTACACAGAAAATCTTCTTCGAATTAATTCTAATAAATAGGTCGACGAATGCTGTTACTAACATTGCATTTTTTGTTTGATTTTAGATGAAAATAGGTTTCATGTATGTACAAAAATTCTCAAATATTTAAATCTCAATCACTATCAAAGACAATTCTGAATTGGCAATTAGACAATTCGTATCACTGCAAAAATTGCCTTTAAATATACTTTGAAATGTGCGGGTTATATGAACGTATGTATATAAAAATATATACTTACAATTATTAGATACATATATGTAAAGAAACTCATTAAATTTTGCACAAGACAAGCTTAACACAGAAAATAATTATCCTGGAGCTCGGTCAAATTCTAGACCCTTCTAGCCATTACATATTTTGCTCCCTACTAACAAGTGGATATTTAAGTCCTTCAAGAACACTCTATAATACTAAATTGTTTCCAACTTGAGCCGTTAGAACCACATACCGCTGTGTTGGCGCTGCAGTCGTTTATTTCGTACAGTCCCACCAAATACTATATGGCTAACGACCATTTTAAGTTGACCTCTACTATCTTGTTTAAATATCGCCTTTAAATATTACATTTAAACGCTTGCTTACAGCTTATTACTATAAAAAAAATATTATTATATTATTATTTTTATAAAACTGTATTTAATGAAATATCCTAATCGTTTGTATATTTGGTCATCGTAAGTGATAGAAAATTACAAATTTTCTTAAAAATGTACGTCTTAAAAATGTTCGTTAGTGTTGTCGCAGTCGCGACTGCTGATCGAAAGGTCCTGGGTTTGATCCCGGGCCGGCTAGTATTGGGTTTTCCTTACTTAAAATTTCTAGTAGTAATAATAAATCTGGATTTGTCCCCAGTGTGCGGCACTGGACTCATCAGCTAGTCCGCGAAGCGACGTAAGTACGTATAACATAACTAGTGAAATGTGCGATCATACTACACACTCTGCATACCTCTTTCGGGAGATATAGGCGTAATATTACGTTAAGCTCTAGAAAATATTCAACTTAATGTATAAAACACTATAACTTGCCTATTAAGGATATTTACTTAATTGTATTGCGGTAATCGTAACCTAATAACTGAGTTGTCTGTCTACAGTTGTGTTGAGTATGTGTTGACTTAATACAAAATTTAAAGCATACTGCGTGCATCCTAACACGGAAACGAATGGAGTAGCGAAGTAAAACCCGCTGAAAATAATGCCCGTAGAAAGCTGCAATCTCGAGCCGCGTTGCTAACAAGTTCATTAGCTGGCAGCTCCGCACAATAAGTGTCAAGTGATAATGGTGGTGGGCGTCTGGCTTGGTGAGGAAGCAGCTTTATGTCCCACGATGCGACCGCACGGCAACTTCGTACAATGTACACACATACATATTAACCGTTGTACTATAAATGTATTTAGTCTCACTAAGCAAATTGGTTTTTATTCTCTTATTCAAACAATTTAGGTTGTGAATTACTCACAATTGGTTATTTACTATGTATACTGATAATGGAATATTCGTCACGGTCATTAGGGATTATTTTTATCTTTACATTTGTATCTTTACAATTGACATTGACGTATGAGAAGCGAAACTGTCAAACCTGTGTTTGACAATTAACCTCTATCGTAGGCCAATATAGGTTATCCTATAGAACTTTTATTCATCCCATAGATTATAATAAAACAATTTAACATAGGCTGTTAATCTAGTTCGTTAGTAGTGACTAAGCAAGCAAGAATTCTTTGATTTTCAGCACCCAATAAGAGATAAGAGTATTTATCAAATATGGATAGTACATTTAGACGGGTGAAAGTATTATTGGGTTGCCTGATTTGTTTTAATAACATAAATGCTTATGACAATGCAAACCATGTAAGCGATGCATAAACACATCGTTCAAAGCTTCGATATTTTTATGGGGGCACTATAGGTGTCAATTTATAATAGTCGTTTGCGGTTGACTGTGGAATATTCGCAAGCTTTATCGTAACGATACGACTCCAATGCGGTTACGCGCTAGGTGCACACCAAAATTGAAATTACACATAATTACTTTTAGCTCGTAGCTACAGCAAAATTATTCTTATACATAAAAACTAGTCTTAATCTTTTTTCCCGTTATGTAGCTGGAGCTGAAAAAAATGCTCATAATATTTTCTCATCCGAATATTTCTCCACAGATTCTATTTCATGTTTGTATGCTGTTTAGGAGTGACGATATACGCAAAGTGGCTGGCAGTGGTTGGACGTGAAGAGTTGAAGATCGAGCTCAGTGGCGTGCTAGTGGAGAGGTCTATGCCCAGCAGTGGACGGGAGTAGGCTGATAATGATGATGATGATGCTTAAAATATTGATTTGCAGTTTTACTGCCATCCTCATTTTTCCTCTAAGTATGCTTAAGTATGTAAAATATTGACCGACCACGAAAATCGTGTCACGTGGGCTTAATCAAAGCTCCACGTTAAGAAATTAGTCACTCGATCAAACGCAGAAATGCAATTAAGAAAATATCGCATCCATTCTTGATGACCTTTTGCTTTCACATTTGCATTATAATCGACGAAATTGTCATTCGAAGCCCGAACATTAATCTTTTTCTGACAATCTAAGTGTTTCTCAGAAATAAGAGTGAACATTCTCGCAACGAAAATCAATTTCATTCGTGTGTGGGCTAAGTGATTTTTGATACAAAAATAATCGCAGACTTGAATACATGGTTGCCAAATGCTAAAGGTGCGATTATAGACACCTCGATTCAGCGGCGATTCTTTCTATATTGTCTTGTCTATGATATAGTTGAATACATATTAACATTGTTTTAATACAAATAGGCCAATTTTCATTTTCATTTGAGAACATTTCCAGCCGACTTATTTAAGTCAAACCATAGAAGTCATCTATAGCAGTGATAGCCTGGTGGTTAAGAATTCAGCCTCTCACTCCGGGGGTGCTGGGTTCAAATCCATGGCGCGCACC
>DWFV01001141.1:0-11844 GCA_018246775.1 Parelbella machaon machaon
TTATCCTTTTACAATGAGAATTTATGAGACCACAGTCTATCACGCTGAACAAGAGCTGATTAAGCATGTTTTGAAAAAAGGCTAAGATATATTTCTTTATTTCTTAAGATATGTTTCTTCACGATGGTTTCTTTCTCCATAGGGCTAATATTGGCTTGGCCCATATTACTGATTTCTATTCTTAAAAAGTAATTTAATTATCATTCTACATGTTCACAGGCATTGGTGTCCACCGCAACAGATTACTGGAGAGTGGCGGACTATGGATTTTGTACACACATAAATATCATTAAGTATACGCAATTACTATTCTAGAATATTTCTTATAAGGGGTAGGCAAAGGAGTGCAGTATATTTCAACGATTTATCAGTTATGTTATACTACCCACCATAGAATAGAGGGTGAATCTGTAGCCATATACTGGAGACTGATCAAGACTCCGAGCTCCTACCGATATTTTCAAGTCAAAGAAACCCTACAACACACTGCCCGGTCCGGGGATCGAACCCAGGACATCTTAAACCCATACGCGTTACTCACCCATAATCCGGTTTTGCAAACGAAGTACATCCAGCATGAAGGTGGAGTTAAAGACGGGTCCGAACTGCGTAGTGACGTCGTCTTTCGTATACACGATGTCGGACAGGCCCTTGGTGGTGATGATGAGCATCTCGGTGCGGTAGAACGGCTCGAAGTGCGAGTCGAAGTAGTCGCGTTCGACCCTCGAGCGAGAGGTGGGCGAGGCCCACAGCTCCACCGGGTTGGTGGTCACCTTCATCTGCATCACCCCAGTGCCGAGGCTCACTACTACCAGCAGACCTACGGATGTTCGTTTAATATACCTGTGAGTGGAGTGATGCTTATAGTCTATGCAAAGCATCGTTTTCTTTTTTAGTATTCTTTACATTGGTGCTTTGAAATAAATAAATAAAAGATAATATCACGCTTGTATTTCCCTCGAAGGGATAGGCAGAGGGGTGTGGTATACGATTCATCCATGTTTCGTACACGTCCCAATTTTTACAACATATTAAATACATCCCACCATAGAAAAGAATCTTTTTCCGCTTGCTACGAAAAAAATTATCATTATTACTAAACGCTTACCAATGAACAGAACAAGCCAAGGCCTCGACGCCATTATCACCCCCCACCACTGGAAGAAGTCTTCCAACTTCGACTCGGTTTCCGCGCCGAGTTTCTCAATGAAGGTGGGCTCGCCAGCGCCATCTGGCTGATCTATCGACCAGCCGACGGCACCAGTGTTCACCGGAGGCTCCACGTTCGTATCAGAGGCGACACCTGAATACCGTAAATAGAAAAAACATATGCTCAAGAAAAATGTACGTTGGGTATCTATAACAAAAAAAAGCTGCAAACATCACTAACGACCAACATAAAGCTCGAGTACCTACGTATAATACGCTTAACTGTTAAGCTCAAAATACTTTTAAACTGCTTGGAACTAACTTATTTCCTACCTTATACGGGTAGCAAAGAGGAAGCCCACCTACTGGTATTAAATCGTATGACAATCTACATATTTTTTACTCATCTTTTATTACTAATAAGATCTACCTATGGACCTTTGATATTTTCTATTCTATCAAGGTATTAAATAGAGGGCGCTGATGATAAGTCTCAAGTTGAACTTTGACGTAGCCTTAAAATATAAGTCAAAAACGTAACATCACGCCTGTAACCCTCGAATGGGTGGGCAGAGGAGTGTAGTGAAACAATTTACAGAGCGTGTTAATGGCTCGTTTAGATTATATAATGACGTAAATAAGCATTAACTATGTTAATGTGTGTTTGAGCAATTCCACACATGATTAATTTTGTATGCATACGAAAGCCAATTCTATGATACCTGCTAGCGATATCAACCGTTTATAAATATTCTACAGTTATGTAAAAAAAGCTTTTGTCAGATACGAACGAATAAACATACATAAATATACATAAAACTACACATAATATAATTACATAAAAGACATGCGTGCCATATGTTAGTATTGAGCGAACGTCACAAAATACATGCACAAAAAATTATTACTATTAAAACAAACAGTGTGTACATTATCAACCTATATATCATTCAGAGCAGTATTGAGTCTAACACGCGGGTCAATTACGAGTTCCACACATTATACGGTTTCGAGAACATTCTGGCAAGATCTGGAGCGGGCGGAGTAATAACAATACGAAAATAATACAATACGATCATTGTGTACGTTATAATTACGTTAGTACGTTACCTTTAAGTAATTTAATTGAATATTAGTAGAAAGGGTAACTAGTAAATTATTAATTGGGTCGCACAATTTTAATTATTGAATAATTGATGACACGTATTATTGAGTGCATTATTAACACGTATAATTTTATTAATACGATAATCAAAGATGAGATACAGGCGATAATGATTATGATGGTGTAAACGAGAAGTGTAAGATCGGAAGGATCGAATATCCAAGTGCAGGTAACATTGAGGTACACGGAGAGGTGGGAGTAACAGGATAAGGACTGAAATAAAAGAGACAGGGATATAGATCCACGTTTCAGTTGGTCTGTATGACTTTAGTATAGTTTGATACTAGTGAGACCTCATTGCTAAACTTCGTTAAATACTGGACATTTGGCACTGAACAAACTTTATTAGGATATATAGATATTAGCGAGACTTCATCAAGATCCAGAGATAGGGGTAAAACTTCAGGACGGTGGGAACCATCTAGAAGCAAGTAGGAGAAAAACGAGGGGAGTGTTAATGTGGCAGTGTAAATGGTGTAGGGGGCATTGTTGGTGTGCCAGTGTAGACGGTGTGCGCGGCGAGCGGATACGTACTGGAGCGGTGCGAGTGCAGCGGGCTGGTCTCGGGGCCGCCGCCGCGCCGCGCGCCCGCGCCGCGCGCCCACCCGTCTGCCGCCAGCACGCGTTAGGGCCCGTCCACACTGTTACGGTTCTACTCTATCGCTTTTCCCATACGGTTTACTGTATTATTTTTTTATTAATATTTTTTTCGCATACTGTTGTACTTCAATATGTGCTGTTTTATTATGCGAATAAAGTTATTTTCATTTTTCTATTCAGTAAAAATGTATATGTATTGATAGTCTTCACATTACCGTCATTAGTTTACGAATCAGTTTTTTTTACCTTATCCAGGTATGAATATAAACCGTATAAGAAAACCTTATCGGGAGAACCGCAACGTGTGAACGCATGCTTAGCAACCCATATAGCATTCACCCGTCGACGCCAGTCTTCGTGGACCGTTTCACCCCATTTATACATAGGATTCGCCCGTTTTATATTCAAATGGTATTTTACTGGAAATTACTACTTTAAAAGAATACTATACGACTTGATATTTCCTAATCAAATGTTTCTGATTTTGTTCGAAAATGAATTAGACCAATACTTTATCATATTATCATATTGTTTATTAAACAATTATAATTTCATTGTATTAGCCATTTATACCATCAAGGAAATATCGCGAACAACACGGGCAATAGTCCACGAACACCGTACGTCTTTCTTAAAAACAAATTTCACCTTATTATACCAAATATATATAGTTTTAATAGTCATAGCTATCGGAATTTCCATTTAGTATCCCATACGACCACAGTCATGAATTTATTCGTAAAGGACATACGTATAAAATATACAAAGACATTCACTTACATATGTATAACGTTTTCAAATTGATAATTATAAATTTTCAATAACAATTCACAACTGAGCTCGTAGGTTAGACAATAACAATATTCCATAGTCTATAGGTACTTAATATTAAGCAAATATTTCCCTGAAACATTTGTATTCCTCGTGTGAGTGATGCGTTTTATTGTTAGAACATTGTGTGTAATGTGTGATATGTTATATTGTAATTGAACCAAAATCCCATCCATCTATGAGGTGGTGAACCAATGTTTGATATATAATAGACAATCTATAGCTCAACCAAGAGAATGAAAAATTTTCTAATTTCAAAATTGAAGTATTTTCATGCACCATTTCAACCCTTAATTAATCCCATTAGATATGCAATATCTGAGTAATCTCTATCCGGCAGCTCAAGTCATGAAAGCTTCACTGATGTTATTCTACATTGATTCTATTAAATAGATCAGTCAGGCAAAAGAACTAATTAACAGTGCAAACAATATAATATGAAGGTAATTTATTTCAGTGTCTGTATGTACCCAAAGTTATTTTATCATAATATCGCGCCTAGTTTTCTGCCTGAACAGCGCATGGGTAAACCCAGTCCAAAAGAATGTTTGAAATTAGCTACACTGGCTATATGTGTGTATTACTGCAAGATTCATAATACCATATTTTGTTCCAAGTCTTATTTCAATGGATAGTTACACACACTAGTCAGTCAATTGGAATCCATTATTATGTAAATATGATTACTGAAATAGTTGCAAATTTTTAGAATGTTATACCCGATCTAAATTACTTATCATTCATATTTTATATTGTTTTAAACGTCATATAATATTTCTTCTATCTACACATATGTGTTGCAACTATTCAATTTTTATAATAAAATACACACTAATCAAAACTATGCTCCACCACCATAGGTGTTAAGTGTTTCAAGTTAATTCTATGTAAAAGTAAGTGAATATTAATTTATTTTATAAATATAATATATAATATATAAAGATGTATCATTAAATTATTTCCTAAAACCCAAGTAATTGGTAAAAAAAATTTGTTGGCTCTGGGCATGGTGCTTAAAGATCCCATATGCTTACTTTATTATTTTATATAAGAATATAATAGTACATGAATAAATAATTATATTATACGTCGTAAAATATAATAGGAAGCAAAATATTGACTAATCAATAAGGTTAAATTTTGCCTTTTAAACAAAAAAAAAAAAAGATTTATAAACTAAAACCATAGAAATTGTAAAAAAGTAAACTTTAATATAATCAGATGGGTGGCAACCCTAGTGTTTCCTATTGTAGATAGTGCACATTTTGGTACATCCTAGATATAGTACAAGGTTTTAACTGAACAGCCAAATTTTTCCTCTAAATGTATTTGCTACCACTGCTATACAACTGATAGTAATTAAAGATCTAAACAGTGACATTTTCATAATTACATGATGCAGGTCATATGCATGCAATATATTATATAAAGCGCTGTGAAGTCCTGTTTTTATTTATCTTCTTATTTCTATACCACTAATAATGTAATTTTTGAAGTATCAAAAGGTAATATATTTTGGTGGTTTATAAAGTTTTGTATATGTGTGAATGTGGCTATATTTGTTTTTTGTTTGACTTGTTTTCTAACACTCCCATCCATTAACACATGATCTATTTGATGGAGATAGTGAAGTTTTGGTCTCTCTCGCATATATCCATAAAGATTCGCACTGTATATTGTACCATGTATCTGGTTTACCATTCTTTCATCTGCCATTCTACTATATTTCTTTAGGAGTAATTTAGCAAGTCCACTCACCGACAGCATTCTCCTGCTGGTTGCAGCAGAACTCGCCGCCGAGGAACAGCGTGGTGAAGATGACAAAAACAATGGCCATGACCACCGCGTAGCCGTCGGCGCCCGCGATGCTGAAGGGTTTGGAGGTGGACGGCCAAGAGGGCGGCGCGGGGCACGCGTCCTCGCAGTCCACGCACGAGCAGCCCGGCTCGCCCTGCCGAGCGATTGAACGAACATTCTGAACTGGTTTGATGAACCATGTTATCACCTAGATCAACAGCTGATCTGCGATACTTGCACAAGTTTCTACTTAGATTGTTTTGAGCCTTATATATATTCTCTGTATATATCTATATATATTCTGTGTTAACCTCGAATTTTATTGTACAGCAACCTTTAGTTCACTAAAACAGGATGAACTATATATTTTCTTGATTCCGTTCGCATGGTATTTATTAGTTCGTATGGGGGTTATTTTTTTTGTAAATCTTATCGTTGGTTTCAGCGATTAACGGTTCCAAGCAATCACATTTGTATTATATATGTATATTGAACATATTTGTATCACCGGCTCCCCGACGGGATAGGCTAAAGCTACTGAGTACATCATTTCTATCCTCACAGAATTGACGAGCTTCCTCTATATCAATCACTCCTTCCATAAATCCATTCATTCACTCGTACATTTCCCTCTCAACCATTATCTGACATATTTATTCACAAAAGCATAGCACAGATTACAAAAAAAAGCTTACATTTAAACCTTCACTGCAGGACTTGGTGGGCGGGTTGAAGGGCGTGAACCCGTCGACGGGCTCGTTGCCCGGGATATAGTTGATCTGGAAGGGCACTAGCGGGACGTTCTTGTCGCCCATGTAGTCGAACCATTTCTTCGGCGTGCAATCGTTACTGCCGCACAGAAGGTCGAGGGCCACTTGGTTCATCGATGGCATTTGGACCTAGAGTCGATATTAGATAGTGAAAAAATTGATAATAGACAGTGCAACTACCGAAGTCCAGCCATTGTTAGCTGCGACGACCTAAGTTTTGTCGAATCACGAAAAATCGAATTATGAAAATATCGATTTGATTTCTTTTATTGTATATTATACAAATAAATAACACACACTTAAAATTGAATATCTAAGAGATAATGGTATGACAGTGTGCAGTGAGCAGGCAACAATCGCAAGAAGCCTTTGTCTTCCACAGACATCAGTAACAGACCTGGAAAGGTTGTAGACATACGCCTGCTAATGGCAATCGGTATTACTTGTTAGTAGGGCTATAATAATCAATGTTGTCTAAGGCTTCTGAAGTCTGCCACCCACACTTGGCCAGCGTAGAAGGTTATAACGCCTGTATGAGTGCAGTAACAGTCTCTGATCTGCCAGTGGTGGATCCACGGAGGCGTTGCTACTTCTGAAGACTGAGACTGACATTACAGAATCAGTGAAAAAAAAGATTTTAGTATAACATCAAAATACGTACATTTGCACACGAGTTGAAGGTCGCTTCCTTGTATGTGTCGCTAAGGTGGTAGTTAATTTCTAATATTTTCTTAGTGGCTGAAAGAAAGAAAGAACGTGGTGAATGTACTTAATTGTTTATTTCGTATGGTGTTTTTAGACGTAACATAGGAGTGAAACATGAATTTCATTCAATTATATTGTAGATACCAATAGTAAAAAATTGAGAAGGCATCACGCCTGTATTTCCCCAATGGGATAGGTAGGCCAATGTAGTACTCATACGTTTCACTTCATATGTCATACGTCCCATGGAATAGAGGGTGAGTCTATTGCCATACAACGGGCACAGATCCAAACTTTGGAGCGCACAATCTATTCCATCCATTCCACGGTAGCACGTAAGCCGAACAGGTGAAACGTGGTAGTGTACTACACTGCTCTGCCTAACCCGTCGGTTATTTTAGGGATGATGTGATTTAATTTGGAGAGGCCTATGTCCAGCAGTGGACGGAAGTAGGCTGATGATGATGATGATGATGATGATGTGATTTAATAAAAAATATAAGTACCTATACTTAATTTTCAGTGTTGACACATGTACAAAAATGAAATGGTCAATATTAGAGCATGTAACTTGGAACAGGCGCAGGGGCACGAGTGACGGAAGGAATTCGATTCGATCCCATTCCAAAGTATACTTTGTTCTGGACTTACTGGTATTAAAAGGCGCGACGTCCACTACGCTCAAGAAATCGCTCTGGTTCGGCGCGCAGGTCATGGCGCAGATGTGCTTCAAGAAGTTGTCCACGCACGTGGGACACCGCGAGATGAAACCGATCGCTGTTTTGGCGCCGGTCTCCAAGTTGTTCAGCTGTTCCGCGTTGCAGCATGACGTCCCACCTTCCGCTATCCACGGACAGTACTTCTCTATAAGTGGCTGTAACAAGGACAATTTCTATAAACACGATGATTATGAGTTCCTGAGATCACCGACCCTCATGCCCAGCGTGGAGGTAAAGGATAAAAACCCTCTTGAGGGAGGCCTATCTCCAGCAGTGGACTGAGACGAGCTGATAACAGATTTTATTCGCGGGCCATTTTCTGAAATATTACTTCTTATACTATTTAGTATTTAAAAAAATAAAACTTAATTGAGATAAGGCGACAAAGTTATGTATGACTCACGACGTCGTCGGATGCGTAAGAAGCGACGATAATTTAAAATCTCAAGGAGGCGACATCAATGGGGACCTTTGTTCAGCGGGAAATCTTAGCGACCCCAAGTATCGTACAGACGGGGAGAGTTACAATATACCATTCATACGTCGCCCATCTAGGAGATTAAATAATGTTTTCAGTAACAGTATAATGCTATGTACTGATATGTGGGTTGTGATTGAAAGATGTCAGAAGAATACATTCAGATTTCAGCATCGTCATCATACAGCTTAGTTTCAGTCAGCTGATGTCACTGCAGAACATAAGACATTTTCGAATGTTTTACATATTAAAAAAAAAAAATATTTTCATTTATTTTCAAATTGAGTCTTATCTTTAATACATAAATATGACCCAATGTATGTGTGCATGAACGCACGAGTGCACGAACATACACTAATCGTGTGTTAATCCATGTGTTGGTCGCACAATGTTTTAAGTGTAGTTCTTAATGCTTCTAGAACATTATTTGAGTCATTGACAGTGAAATATGTATTTTAAATATTATAGAAACTTTTACAAGCAGTTAATTAAATTTAATGCAAAAGGCGTGCAACGTCGCGAACTGTTTTATTGACCCGTAACTTTTATCTCTAAACATAATAGCTAAGACACGTCAAAAACCTTCGGCAAATTCGGTTAATCTCACTGAAACGAAAACTGCTGTATAAGTAAATATCTCAGGGCAACTAGAACAGGATTCTTTGATGCCAAACTAGTAATCGTAATTAATAACATATATTTCGAATATATTTTCCACAGGCCGGTGTACGGCAATAGGCTCACCACCGACTTCATGGGACGTACGACGTAACTGGTGAAACGTAATAGTGTACTACATTCCTCCGCTTAGCCCCTCGGGGATTACAAGCGCGATGTTACATTACAGCTATGCAGCAGAAAGTGACCGTCCGTAGCGACTGGACCGATGCCATCTAAGTTGATATACTCACTAATACTACCACCGCGGTGACATAAAATATTTTTTGGCGTACCCTTTATCAATTTTGTATCACGACTCACGAACGCCACATGCGCACGCTAAGAGCTTGCTATTAATTATCCATTTAATGTGGGACAACAATAATCGCATCATTTACTGTTATTATTATTGATTCGTCACGATCAGGTCCTTTAGGGGATGCGCAGAGTGCATTCTTACTATATGGTACAATATATTGACTGTCACTCTTGTTTTCATTTACATCAAAGATACACGTTATACCAGTTACATTTAACAATTGCTAGTTAGAACAACGATCTTTTCACAACAGCGCATAAGTATTTCAAAACGACATCCTTCCACGCTGCGTATTGCATCGCACTCCCAAATGGGGCGTCCGTCCTCGCCCGCTACGGCGTCGTTCGCGTTACGTGACTGGCTGCCACCGCGCTATAATAATTGTCTGTGTGTGTATCTATCAATAATGGTACTAATTTAAATCACATTTTATACACGATTTCATTAGAACTTTTCCAAACCGACGTGTGTGCGAAACGCCTGATGAATGTAGAAGAATCACGTTAAGTCTGTAAGGAGATATTTGGCACTCGATGCTTTCTGCTTAATCTCTTCATACACAATTAAAATAATAATAATAGCGTAATCTTAGATCGTATGAGTTATCATTTACACGAATCTCGATTATTTATGCTCATTATGCTCTTAGATCGGCGTGTCCACCATAATAATAAAACATTTTGTATCATAAATATAAATATAAAATAATCATGGCAATGCGATCACTATACGCAAAACTAAAATTCAGACCTATTATTGTTCATGGATACGCGAACTAATGATACATTTAAAAAACTGCAAGCGAAAAAAACCAAACCATGAATAACAATTATAATCGACTTATCCGTTTTACAGAAAATTACATTTTAAAAAGCAAAAAAAAAACGATCATTACTAACGCCTGCTTTACGCGGATGTTACAAAAAACCCTAAACGTGAGAACTTTGTACCAAGACAATAAGGAATTTGTTGATTTCGGAAACGCATTTTCGGTGAGGTCACAACGAAATGTAAATACGATATCGTACGTAAAAGTATAAATGAAGAGAAAATCGTTGTTGATAAAATATTCGATGTTGAAGTAATAGTTATGCTAATAATAATGCTCGGTTAAGAGATTTGAGAATGCGATACTGAAAGAACGGAGGAAGGAAGAATTCTAATAATACATTTTAATACTGCTCTAAAATATGGTTTTGAATCTGCGCCTTAAGTTTAGAAAAGAAGAAACTTTGGAAAAGAGAAAAAACAATACTGCATAAATAATATGCAAGATTCTAAACAATTTGAGTTGTTGAGCTATCCACAGTTTCCTATATATTTTATTGACGTCATATATAACACTATAGAAAATTTTGCCGGTGATTTTACAACGGATCACAGGTTACTTCGTGTAATACAACAAACGTATAAATTGGACATTAGATACGAGGGAACAATTGCTTTACATTCAAGATAGAAAATGCGTCAATAACTTTAATATAATAAAGCGATTCATTAAATGAACATCAAATTGCCAACTCAGTTGAAATCTTGAAACATTGACACTTTCGCTGAGCGGTACGAAACGTGTGTGTAGCGTTGGATAGCTCACGTGATTCACAAAGACGAGGAGAGTATAAAATATGGTCGTGGCTATTTCTAATAACATCGAAGTTATCGAGAACATGCCGCAGGGCCCGTCGCGTCAATCGGTCCGATGATGGACGCAATTGTTTTCAATTGCGTCAATAAAGTCTTGTTACTATGTAATTTATGTTCTAATCGTAAAACGAGGCGACCGTAAATGGCAATGACGATAATACAATCAATGCATACTCCTCATAGAAGAAGATCTTTTTTTCAAATCCACAATGCGTCTTGGGTAGAGTTGGAAAATAGTAGATCCAATCCATGATTCTTAATGGACGGTTCTTGAATACTTCTGTGTTGTCGTGACATTACATTTAAGAACAAAAATCCCAGTCTACCTAACCATTACCTTTCATGAGTATCTGTACTTTTATCAATTCAGAAAAGACCAGGAGCATATTTCATGTTAAACAAACCTCATCAAAATGTTACTACTTAGTTATTATAGTCTTAAGAGCCGTTCTCATAATATGGAGAAATGCATTTGTTGCACATCATGCAACGGTTTTAAATTAGAACAGAATTTGACACGCTATGGAACATTATATTGCCTCCGCTGGCAAATCGCCCGGCTTTAAGCCAAATCCAAGATCAAAACAACAACATCAACAGAAAACGAAGCTGGTATTAGCATACACATTGAGTCAACTTCAACACCTATATTTTGCGGCAAGATACTTGGTACGACAATAGCGCCATGATAGTCGATGGTATTCGATATAAAAAAAACCCAATCAACGCCACTTCGTGTGTTTGAAATTGTAGTAATTGGATATATGGCAATTCAGCTAACATTAATCTATTATTATTATCAACCAATTTATCACTCGCTTGTTGGAGACGGGTTTTATGTCAGAATGAGGAGGGTTGGGGTCGAATTAATAGCAAATATGTTTACCGCGTTAAAACAAAGAAGGGTCCAGATGGTGGTTATAGCTACAAACATGTAATTTTCATAGAATATGTACACGTTACTAAATCAACTGGTGTGGCTGCCTAAATTATTTTAATCTATACTA
>DWFV01001142.1:0-11842 GCA_018246775.1 Parelbella machaon machaon
GGATAGATGGCGTTGATACAAATTACGGTTAGCTACGCAATATGTGCGTTGGCGCTTCGACATAAATATAAAACGTAAATTAATAACTTCCAACGATTTGCTTGTTTCTCTTGATTTAATTATCCATATGTGGATATATTAAATCTGATTATCCACTACATGTATGTAGGTACACACTAAGAATATTTTACAATTCGATGCGGCAGTTTATATGCGTCATATGAGATACGACAATTTATGTTATTTAAGCATGTTATTTTAAGAATTCCAGTGAAAATACAAAGACTTTTACCAATTGTTCAAATCTAGGTATGACTAATATAGTCAAGATCTAATAAGCACAAACATATTACATTAGACTTAGCGTTGTGATGAAAATATTTAAACTGAGTAAATGTTCGACTATGTTGGCGCGAAAATATAAAAAATAACTCTTTCGAAAGAATGGTTATGACTGTTGGGTTATCTTGAATACCTTAACATACCTGTCGAAGATATCGGCTTTTAAAATGAGGTAATGGAACTGGCAACAAACGGATTCTCGATCTACATTAAAACGTTATTATCCTCAATACATATGTACATATAAATTACAAATAATTTTACTCTATTTTCGCGTTTTGCTATACCTAGGCTCCCACTTTTAACTATATAGTCCACCTTAACACTACTTTAAAATGGTAACTTTCGATTATCTTTAGATGGAACATAAAACAGTACCCTCGTTTTTATTGTAACTACCCTCATTGCGTGTATAAATATATTTCTATGATGGATGATATTATTGGGAGGTCATATTATTTTGTAGTAAACTGTCCATAAAAAAGGACGCTTGATTTCTGCGATTTTTGTTGTTCATGCTATTATATTGCGCTTATTAAAGCGAGAATGTTGGGATAAAAATGAGGAAGGGCATGCTCCGATGGTTCAGACATGTAGAAAGAATGTTGGATGAAAAAATTACAAAACAGATACACAATGCGAATGTAGATAAATGTACGGCTCGAAGGAAACCAAGACTCATCATCTTACCCAAATACATAGATCACATGCACGCTGATGGAAGAGTCAGAAGTCTCCGAACAAGTGCCCCTAAATGAAAGAAATGATAAATGCATAAAAAAAGAATACCAGATATTATCTGCTGGCCCATAAATGACCTGACGTAAGGATGTAATAATGTTAATAAAATATTGAACTATAACAGAGAATCAGAAGCTAAACACAGCACAGCTATAAATCACACATATGTAAGTATCTATCGCTAAAAAACACGTGGAGCGCATGCTTAAATAATTAAAACTGCACACAGCCCACGTCGGTAATACTTATTTATCACGTGTAAATTTATATGTTTACCAGTCATTTAGTACTACCAATCAAGTTCAGTATTCATTTGCGGTCGGTGGTTTCAATATTTTCACATTGATATGATATAAAAATCAGTTGCTTAAGATACGGACAAGACAAGACTTAAGAAACGGATTTTACCGACAGATAAACATTTTTAGACTTATTGGTTTTGTCTGTCTGAAACAACCGACGATGATTCAAAAGTTGTAAGTATGGGGAAATTTTTGTGTGAATATAGCATAACGTAAAATCACGCCAGTAATCCCCGAAGAGGTAGGCAGAGGAGTGTAGTCTACTTCCACGTTTCACCTGTGACGTAATATATTATATAAGGAATATAATATATTGATATGTTTAGCCGTGAAGAACAAAGTCATTGGTTGTTTCATCTAACTATTTTGTACCTTGAGTAACTTTTTGAAAGTATTAAAATATATAGTTCATACAATGTTAATAACTTATTTTTTCTGTTGTTTTGTATGTGAACTGTAAGTGCTTGCCCAATTTTTTTTTTAACTTATGCATTTGATATTATTATTTAGGGACACTGAGGCATCCGAAAATGATCTCAAGACATCTTTCTTCTATCCAGGGTTCGACATTTGTCTTATATTAATGCCCTTAATGGCCTACACAGTATGGTGCCATTTCTCTAAAATATTTAGTTA
This sequence comes from Parelbella machaon machaon, assembly GCA_018246775.1. Lineage (NCBI taxonomy): Eukaryota > Metazoa > Arthropoda > Insecta > Lepidoptera > Hesperiidae > Parelbella > Parelbella machaon. The sequence goes on from DWFV01001142.1 coordinate 2,022, forward strand.
AAAATGAGTAGGTGAAAAGTATTACATATTTTAATATTGAGTACCTATACCTAAAAAGAGGCATAAGTATTTAAAAATAAACTCCCAATAACTGGAAGCTTATTCATAGCTTCATTCTCTCCACGAACCAGAACGGGGACTTCATAATTTAGATACCATATGAAGAACCAGATGACTTAAATAAATAAACCATTTTAGTACAAAACCGACACTTCTTCCGTTGGCGAGTTTTTTACGTTACAACAAGAGGAATATTGTGAGCGATTCTGTGGATATAAACGACCAGAAACATCTGATCAAGTTCGCGGCAGATTGGTGGAACCCCGAAGGACCCATACGACCGTTGCATGCTTTTAACATTATTCGGTGAGCAAATGTTGATTACCAAATATACAAATTAAAATTTTGTCTCTTCTAATTTAAAACTATTTTTACTAAAAAAACAATACAAGAGCACCAGTTCTATGCCCTAATTCAGACAAAGGGAATGTCACATGAAAACAAAAGCCGAATTTATGTAAATAATTAAGGCTTACGAGAATTTTGAAGTCAAAACCCGAGATTTATGATGGTTATTTAAGTGAATAAGAAAGTTTAATTGCCATTAATATGTACTAACACATCATTTTGTATATTCCTTGATTATCTTTTTATTTATGTTGATTTTTTAGAAGAGGACATTAATTTATAGATATTGTAAACATTGGGACATATTTTTTCATATTTGACTAAATAAATAAAAATTGCAACTGTCGATCCGTCCGCTTCTTAAAAATTATGTACTTAGTCGATATCCTGTGTTATTTAGTAAGTAGTTGATATTTAATAAATATATTTTCTTTAAATGGCAAGCCGACGACAGGGCGCGACGGCGCTTATTGGGGGAGGCATATGTCCAACACTGAACAGAAATTGGCTGATCATGATGATGATTTTTTTTTAATTATCCGTTACAGCGTGCCATTCATTAGAGATAGCATAGTCAGTATAAGTCCAGATACACCACAGTCCATTTGCCTCCGCGGCAAAAAAATTTTGGACGTCGGCTGTGGAGCGGGGCTGTTAACAGAAGTATTCTTTTTTTTATTCATTCACTTGCTATTTTTTTGCTTTCTTGCTTGTTCCTTTGTTTCTCTCTTTATTTATTTATTGAGTTGCATCTATAGAGTCGACACTATCACACATACCTATATCCAATAAGGTTAATCAAAAATGTTCTCATTGCTTTGTTTAAAATAGCTTTGTTTATTCATTAACGTTTTTACTATTATTATTATTATTATCATTATCACATCATTATTTCGGTGTGATGATCAACATTTCCTATTTATCATTTCACCGAAATGTCATGTAAGCTAAGTAAATAACTCTACGCTCGAAGCTCACACCATTTCATGGATGTCATGAACATTACATGTAACGATATGTACACAAATATCCACTCCTAGAGCAGGTGACCTAGTTTATCTTTTAATACCTAAAATTTAGGTAATGGGCCGGCCAAAATCTCCAAGTTCACATGTGCTATATTTTCAAACCATATCACCTATATATCAATTCTCGCCATTAGGTATGTACTACGTAACGAAAAATAATAACAAAATTAATTGATTTAAAGGACTTGGCAAAACTGGGCGCAGAAATTACTGGCATAGACCCTTGCAAGGAGCTGCTGGACGTTGCCATCGAACACTCCACATTGAATACCAGACTGACTAATAAGCCTTCCTACATCCATACGACCATCGATGTAAGCTATTTCTTAATTTTTATTTGGTATCTTTGTATTAAATAAGTAAGACGACAGCACCACAATTTATAAAATGAACGTTATTCACAGTTTACGTTATTTATTTGCTAATGAAGTATAAGCAAGTAATTGCTTATAGATTGTGACGACTTTATGCATTGTGTAAGGAAGGTCGCTCACGGCGACTTCTTGCAGCAATACAATATCGCGTTTCGTAAACGCGCGGGTGCATCGCTACTTTTAGCCTTTAGTCGCATTTGCAACGCGCGACAGATGCGACTCAACATCGCTGCTGCATAGCTACTAACGCGCGAATGTTTCGAACGAGATCTGGAAAAAGAGCGGGACGCTTTGGCTTTGAAGCTATATCTCGACGCAAACGCGATACAAATGGATACTTCGCACAATTGTAGTATCGCTGCTGCAGAACGACAGTAGAGATGCTATGTTTATTGCGACAGTAGCGATGTGTACGCATGCTACGTAGGTGGGAATATAGGAACTGCGACTGTATCGCGTTCGTGTTGCGACTGTATCGCTACTGAATCACTGCAAAAAGTCGCCGTGAGCGACCTTCCTAATACATATTATGTAGTATTTTATACGAGATTCTTGTGCACATATTATAAAGATTTTCCGGTTACTCAATACAATACACGAGATTTTATTGATGAAGTCAAAATTGACACAAGCAAGTTGAAAGATTTTCTTTGACTCCATTCTTTTCTTAGAAAATTGACCTTAAAACATTAAATATGATTAAAAGATAATACGTTATAATATTTGCAGAACTGTGAGAGCCTCGTGGCTTAAATATTCAGCGTCACCCTTCATGAGTCCCGAGTACAATTCCTGGCGCTCACCTACGCTTTTCAAAGTTATATTCATTTTTTAAACTAATTAACTCTTGCGGTTACGATTAAAGAAAATATCATGAAGGAATGTGACCAATTTGGAATTCTCCAAAACCTCTTTAATGTGTGTGAAGTGTACCAACATTAAACCTTTTCATTCTTAGAGGAGGACCAGAACTATTCCGACAAATTCTAAAACTAAGATTATCAAATAAATTCAGATAGTTTCACTAATATAATATCAAAACACTTTGGAATCTTATATGATTGTTATTAATAGAAATAGGCTCACCACCTATTCCATGGTGCTTAAACGTAACTATATAAAAGATCATCTAGAATATCCCTGTGAGGCATGGTTCTCAAAACACTGGCAGCATTACATTTGGAAAAAAAAAATTCAACATAAAATTCGTCATGACCTCTTCCAAATTTGAAATTCAATCGTCTTTGTATTTTACGTTGTGTCGTATTTTATTCAGTTTTCAACAACGTTCAGTTGCTTTGGGAAGGTTACAGGTTGTAAAGTGTAAAATTAACATAAACACTGCGAGCGATGGGTTTGTTTCGTCAAGTACGGGTATGTGAAAAAGAGACGGAAAAGGACCACCTCACCAAGTCTTCTGTTTGCATAAAAGATGATTTTAAATAACCTCACGACCTTGACCGGTAACCATGGGGAATGGCGTAGTCGATTGTATGTAAATGTGTATTGTTTGTCTGTAACCGTACAAATCGAATATTTAAGTGCGTTAGGTCAGTGAGAGCTTTAAAACTATTAAGTCAAACTATTGTGTTAAAAAGAAAAAATATCTAAACTGCTTAGGTCTTGATCGGTTGGATAACAATATATTATTATTATATCGTCAAGCCAGGGCCCTTATGGAATAGACAAAGAGTACTGAGTCCAATATATCTCTATGCTTAGAGATTTGACATGCTTCTTCTATATTCAGTAGGTAGGTACTATCCTTTGTACACGCTCACCTTTTTCGGAGATTTCAACTGTAGATGATAAGTCGAAATAACATAAGCACTGGCACTATTTCTATAGCACGATATTCTTGTTTGTTTTTCAGCAAATATGGCTACATAACGCTTTTACAATTTAAATGGAACCAGCACATTTGGCTATTGTCAGCATACTATTTTTTTTATTTTTTTTTCACAATAGGTATCCACAAAAAATAAAAGACATTATTATCAAACGATAGAATCCTTTTTAGACTTTTATAAAAAGAGGAATAGAAGGTCTGAGTAACTCGGACTAACGCCTGATTAGAATTTAATGTGTACATGGATTACAGTCAACATTTAACCTTTTAGGACCACGTGGAACAAAACGACAGTAAATACGACGCGGTTGTCGCCTCTGAAGTTATAGAACACATAAGTCATGCTCACAAGGAGCGTTTCGTCCAGTCCTGCGTGAAAGCCTTAAAGCCAGGTGGTAAAATCATCATCACCACGCCAAACAGGACGCGCATGTCGCAGCTCTTGGGGATATACCTGGCAGAAGGTCTCAATGTAATACCGAGGGGCACTCACCAATATCATAAGTTCAGTACGCAAAAGGAACTCAAGTACTGGTTAGAATTAAGTAAGATATTATTGTATTTATTTAATTATATCATCATCATCGTCATCTTCCTACTCCCGTCCACCGCAGGACACAGGTCATAGAACAGGACATAGAACGCCACTGTGCTCGATCTTCAGCTCTGCGCATCCAACCGTTGCTAGCCACTTTGCGTAAATAGATATATTAAAACTTATGAAAATATTAACCCTTTTCACAATAAATACAGATCAAGACCAAAGCAATCGCAGTGTTGTTTGCATGACATATATTTCTAAGTATGATAACTAAAACCATCCTTTGGCACAACTCACTGAAATTCCTAAACTAGCTTAGCTAATTCCTGAATTAGCTAAACACGGCTAAGTATCTTCTCGTAACTCATAAGTCTGTGCATGTTGAAACGGTTAGCAGAAGCCTATGTCCAGCAGTGGACATCCAAACTCTGATGATGATATTGATGAAACACGTTATTTGCTGGATGTATAGAAACGGTCTAATGCCTCGAACTGCACCATATTGCGTAACGTGACATAAACACAAATCTAAATACGACAATGATTGTTATGAATTTAAAGTGGATTTGTCTAACCATATTTGTGATTTATCCTAAACAAATAAGTATCAAGATTTGTACAGTGTAAACAGACACTTTAACATACTGATGTGCGCAACAATTGCACGATATACTTAATAACTGTAAAATTAACATTAATATGCAATTTATGGCATGCATAATGTTTAATGTCAGCGCATACATTTATTTGATACCAAAGGTATCAAGGAAGGCAAGTAAGTTTTCTACAAAACCATTCATAACATACTGAATTAATACCCTACTGATTAGTAATTGAATGGTTTGAGATAAAACTTTGCATAGTAAAGAAGAGAAGTAAGTTAAGTCGAGCAATTTAAAGTTAATATTTTTATATTTTACAGAAGAAGTCCCCGGACAAGTACAAGCATGATGTTATGTTAAAATACAGTACAAAACACAAACACTTCTACGTAACACACAATTGGTTGTCCTAGGTTGTTAATCGATCTTGTCGTAGGTTCGATTCCCATTCCAGTTTAAAAGTCTCACCAACCACTGGATCAACAGGCCAGTTGAATGAAGTGAGGCAATTTCTAAAAAAGTTTTCATAAATGTTAATTTATGAATTCCCATTTCAGACGACTGCCGCGTTGAGCTGACTCAAGGGTACACATACTATTTCTGGTCACAAAAATGGGCATGGATTACTTGGGAGTCCCTTATGTTCGCAATACGCGCCGTGAAACTAGAACACACTCCTTAAATAATTATTTATCACGTATCATTAAAGGAAAAAAGTAGTCCACACAATATATGTGCGTTTATTTATCCTTTATCATTGTAAACAAAAACATACATAACTACACAGATAAAAAATACTACTTAAACATCTAACGCTGTAATCGTCCGTTACCCGCGCTTACCGACTGGTGGCCTGTCAGCCCGTTTGCCAGGCTAATATAATAATATAATTAATATACAAAAACAATATTTAAAAAATCACCTTGTGAAGAGAACATCATGTATATAACATAACATCATATCATCATCATCATCATTACTAAGTCATTAATATATAACATTGTCATTCTCGTGTCTATATGTCTATACTTAGATAAAAGAAAAAATTTACAGTACTTTCTGATATACCGCAGCTACGTGTATAAATGTTTTCGTACAATTGCAGGCGTTTTATCCGGTACACACGGTTTTTTTTTTATCCGGTACACAAAGAATGTGCATCGTAAACGACTAATAAAAGTAGGGCGGCATGAGCTTTGCGGTTTCCGCATTAGAAAGCGTGCGATGCTCAACACAAAAACACATGCACGCCGACCGGTAAAATGCACCTGTGGCGCGGAGGCTTAAATTAAAACCGCACTGAAATCATAGGATTTGCTTTCTTTATTATTATTATGTTCTAACATCACACCAGATCACTTCCTGGGTAAGCAGAGAGCACCGATTGCCAAATATCTCTATCCTATAAAACCCGACGCGTTTCTTACACGTTCAGCACTCTCTTCCTACGCACATTAGCTGATGACTAGGTAGTGTCTGGCGTATTTAGTCAATATAAGTAAGTCTTGTTTCCCTTGACACTTGCGTACCTACTTCAATATTTCGGTTACATATCTTTTGTGTAATTTTTTATCTGCGATTTCTTCTACATATCCGAACCATCGAAGCATGCGTTTTCTTTTTTTAAAATAATAGTCTCCTTCACAAAAAATATGTTCCTTGCTGCTTACTTAATGAGTTGATACGCACACATTTTTCAGTTGTTAAATACACCCGCCGAAACTCGGTATCGTTTCAGTAACGGTTCTGGTGTTACTTATAATATTTATATCTCGTAATTTCTTTCATAAAAAACCTACGAGAAAATTTAAGTTAACCATGGCTACTTTTTGCTTAAAAGAACCGGCTGTTATTCATAAGCTGTAAGTATAATTATTATTTACTAAGCAAATAATTTTAATTACCTATTTAAGTAACTTAGATGGTGAGAAAAGAATACTTTTAAAAATTTACTAAGTTAGAATGTTTTTTTTAAGCTGATTAAGTGCCTAAATCGGCAAAACGAAAATTGGTTGTGCCTAGAAAAAGTGGACAGAGGATTCTAAATCTAACTCAAAACTAACCCGTCTTGAGCATGCTGGAATGAAAAACCTTTATCCGGGAATGAACAAGCAAACAGACAATAACTTGCCTAATGTCTGTGCATTACATGTAATGTTTTATAATACTTCATAAAGAAATAATGCATTAATAGTCTATCAAAACTTACTAATCTTTGTCATTGTTTTACCCGGATTGTGTGTAAGTGATTGCGTTGTTTGTGCTTCAAACGTTACCTATGAATGTTTTGAGACATTAACAAATCTGCAAATTACCTCAAACAGATGGATATAAAATTCCATGGAATGCAATTCTTACATCTAGTTCATGGCCTTTACATAATACGTTGCTACTCCTTTTAAATAAACATAAAAAATCCAATCATAACTCAATGAAAGTGAGATGAATACAAATAAGCGTTAGGTTACAAGAGCTGGAAGTCCACTCGAATAATACCACTCTGATCGGACAACCTGGTACCTCTGTGAGAACAAATTGACATGTTTAAAATTTTCATACCCACTACAACCCAAAGATTTATTTTGATAGGACAAATTGGAATGAAGGGATAAGCGGCTCGACATTTTGTCCCTTTATCTTATAATATAGTAATTTTCAATCAAAATCCTGCCATTGATCACGATCAAGTCCGGACGAACTATTAAAACCCAACCAAAACCCATAATTGATCATAGATTCAGTAGCAACTGTGGTTTCAAAATTTGTCTATTAGTGTCGTTCTACTGTTTGTATATTCTTCTACATACATTCTCCCATTAAATTAACTTTAACGGATTCTAAACTCATCCCTAAATAGCCAGTAGTATCATCATCAACCCTTTTATCCTTCCATTATCCCACAGTGGAACAAACTGTTGCCGCTCAACGGATTAATGCGCTTACACGATCATCGTGTTAGTATTGTTATGCAACAGGAAATTTACTATCAATATATCGATAATTTAAAAATCACAAGTTAATTTATTAAATAACTTTAATATCATTATCATCATCATCGGCCTATTTCAATCCACTGCTGGAGATAGGTCTCCCCGGCTAATTGCGGTATAGCGCAGCCTAAATTGGCACGGCCTGGCCGCCGACGAGCGGCAGCGTCGGTGGTGCGAAAAGGAGATTACGAGCAAAAAACCCCCATGAATAGGCACTTTAATATATAAAATTATTATTCTAGCGCAAAATGTTTTGCTGTACCTAAACCAATTCTTCTGCCAACGGCAAGAATTCTACGACCTCACAAGAGAAATTTAAATTCTGCCACTATTGATACAAAGGACCTGGAACATCTGAACAAATTTGTCATAGACTGGTGGAACCTCGAGGGGCCAATAAAAGCATTGCATGCTTTCAATGTTATTCGGTAAGTAGCTATTTGAGAACGCAATTGTACCTAATTTTTTTTACTATAGCCATTTTAATTAATTCTAAGTATACTTCCTAGCATTCCATTATATTTTTCGGACAAAAAATTTCATATAAAAAAACTAAATATTCCTTTAATTTTTTTTACACATTTTATTAATTATTTACAGATAATAAACGTACATTATAATTATACATATAATATCGTATCATGCGTTAATTATAATTATACGATATAATTATGCATATCAAATCATAATAATTGACATTTCAATTACTTCCTAGTTGGTCGAGTGGTAAGCGCGACAACTGATTAAGAGGATTTGATCCTTGGGTTGTACAAAGTACTTATTATTGGGATTTTCTAATTTGGAATTTTAATAGTAGCGCGGAGTCTGGGTTTATGCCCGGTGTGCAACAATAAACACACCCCCTAATCCCTCCTGGGATGATGGGAGGTATAACATAACTTATGAATTTACCACACTTCTCAGCCTACTACTATGGGGAACTACAGGCGTGATGTTATTTAATGATTCAATGCTTACTTTGCCGACTAAAATTGTAACTTAGTGTTAGACAAAAGTGAACATTTATTGAATATACTCATAACGTCACAAAAATCGTACCTCCCAGGAAATTCCCTACGAGCCATTTCTGATGCCGTCCTCTTTATGTTGAGACGGTTGTATTGCAGTTATCATTTGGAAGCTTATTAACTACCTTCAAATAAGTATTTATTCATTAGGATATCAATCAAAGGTTTTCAAATAGACAATTTCAAATATTTGTAATAACTCATAACAGAACTGCCAAGGAATATTTTCAGTGTTTCGGCTGTTTTAACCCTTAATAATATTTTCAGTGTGCCATTCATTCGAGATAGTTTAGTTACTATAAACCCAGAGACACCACAGTCCACCTGCCTCCGCGGCAAGAAAATATTAGAAGTCGGTTGTGGAGCTGGAATCCTGACAGAGGCACGTTTTATTTTAGATTTTATCATAATAAGTTTTGCGAACCGCTTAAAGCCTTCAAAAGTAAAACACAAATGAGAAATGAAAAAGCATACGTTTGCGTTTCTTCTGATATAATTAATTCGTATCGCTTTTGTATACCGCTAGTTTTCTTATGAATAGTCGTTATTCTTCAACGAATTTTCTTGAAGTTTAAGAGGCACATTATATCAGCTGTTATTATTATCTGGTGTGCAACGACGTAGAATGATCATATACTTAAATTTTAGGATTTGGCAAAACTAGGCGCAGAAATGACTGGTATCGACCCTTCCAAGGAGATGCTGGACGTTGCCATCGAACACTCTAAATTAAATACCAGACTGACTAATAAACCTTCGTACATCTATACAACTATCGAGGTAAGCTATTCCGTATTTTTTCTTTGTTTTTCGTTTGTTACATTGCTGGTGTTTTCGTACTATATGACTTGATACCTAAAAACCCAAATAACTGACGGGTTGATTATTTTCTACAGTTAAGTGGTCAGTTTTTATTGTAATAATTTTCAACAAAGAAACTAAATTGAAAACTAGTCCACACATAACACATGTCTATGTTTTATGCATCATTCTTACACGCG
>DWFV01001143.1:0-11840 GCA_018246775.1 Parelbella machaon machaon
CACCGTGCACAGATCGAGGTTCCGAGCCACTAGAAGAAATTTCTATAAGAAAATCTTTAGAAAACCCTCATCACAAAAATCCAATTGTATCCGCCTCGGGTTTCGAGCCAGGGCCTCCCGATCGACGATCGCGCTTCGCAACCACTCGACCAACGAGGCAGTCAAATAATTAACCAGCGACGAAACTGTTTCAAATTTAATACCGAACCTCATGATGATTTTAAACTAAATAAATGTGCTAAATATAGTATTATCCCACGTGTTCTCGAATCTATGCGAATATATAGTACATTCATTCCACTGGTAGTGCACAGTAGTAAAACATTATTAAACGGGTTATTTCTCGTTAGCAATTTGTGCGCGTCACAATATCAGAAGTGTCTAGAATAAACAAAAGAAAACCGCAGTCTACTTCCCAAGGAGTCGATTTAGAAATCAGGTGCTTAATCATTCTAGTCGCTAATGCTACATTTCAATATTGGACCTTAGTAGCACATATAAATCTTCGCAATTATCAAATTCTCAACCTCGTCTCATCTGCATAAACGCACACAAGTCTAAATAGAACGTACGCACGCGCGGCGGCGAGATCAAAGAGAACTCGACCCCTTTGTACATGCCGCCGGCGCGTGCCGTCTTTTTCTTTTACCGCGCTCCCTACATCTCGGTTCTCTAGTGCGAAAGAGACGACTGGAAAACGGATTGTGTAGCCTTCCTATGTGAATATTTCACCTCGTTATCGAGTCTTGTTTGTGTTAGATAGGGCAAGAAGTGTTGATTGAATTAATTTTATCGATGTCGATATATTGCTTTTAATGTCCGTATTTTATGACTCTCATAATATGAGCCTCATTAACTTAAAATGTAATTTATTTATGTGCATATTAAATAGATGAAAGCAAAATAATATTTTCTTCAGACATCTAGACAGATTTAACGCTTAATTATTTAGCAGATACTTGGGTATTATATTTTACGTAATACACGCTCTAGATATCGTTTTATGCGGAGTATTCGTAAGTAAGTATTCGTAGCGTTAAACTTATCTCTACTGCTATGCAGTTTATTATTTCATCGCTGTATCGATAGAGAATATCTCATTCTATCGACAAATCGCGGCTGATGTCACTAGGACAGTAGAGCACAGCTCCCGGCACAAGACAGGAATCTGCCGATACCAATGTCTGTAATTAAAATATACCTACTACGCAGACTTACCTTATAGGCTGTGAGCACGATCTTTACGATAATAGAAAACTAATATAATTAGGCCACTTATACACCTTTTAAGTTTACTTGCAGTATTTAATCCCCGTAAGAAATAGTTTATTAAACACGTGCATACTCAAATACATGTGAAATGTTCATTGGAATTGCTTGAAGTTTCTTATATGCTAAAAATAAAGATCAAATTTTATTTAGATCCTTTTTATAATATATTATAGTCAGACTTTACAAATGTAACATATAAAATCTGTGTATATACGGTGTTAAACAATTATCGGATGTTTTAAAAACATAAATTTCATAAACTAACACCAATCGGTCAATAAAATACTAAGTTATAAACTAAATTGAAACTATCGATAAACCTCTTATCACAGCACTAACAGCAGTAGAGCACAGCTCCCGGCGCAAGACAGGAATCTGCCGATAGTACCGATGTCGGTAATTAAAATAGACTTATTGCGCAGACATGCCGTATACGTACTGAACGGGTTCACTTGGATTTTTACGCTCCATTTGGCGCATAGGAAATGCCATAGACTCGTATTAACTTTATTACATAAAACTTTTTTGACGCATTATGAAAATTAATTTCTATATAGACATACTTAGGTATACCTATATCACTCTGAAAACGAATTTATTAATACGTAAGATTTGAAATGTTTTTTTTTGTGCGTGAAATGAAAATATAACGAATTAACCCTCTTTTGTCTGTTCATAAGTGGTGTTTGATAATCTTCGATGTTACCTACTTACATGAAAATATTTAAAATTTCAAACACCATCAACAGTTGTGATTTTAACAAATCGTAAAAAAATATTTCAAGATAAGATATATCAAAAGCTTTTGTAAAAATATAAGTCGGAAAAGGAAACAAGCTCGTTAAGTTGGATAATTCCGTGCAATCGTCCTAGTATAAAGAGAATACCGGCATTAACCGGTATTAACCCTGAAATGACAGGGCGCGGTCTATGCGACCCCCCGTTAATATTTTACAGGGAAATGACGTCGCTAACCCGCGCCTCGCATTAGTTTTTCCTTTTGATGTTCGCTCGTGTCTACTGGCAATATCATTTTGTTTATTTCCATTTAGACAGGGTGGCTTCGATTGGCAGATCGAATCGAAAGCCGTGTGTTAAAAGATTGCTCCATGAACTGGAATTTTTTGTTTACGTAATCTCAACACAGAACAAAGTTACGTCGACTTTGTATGTATGTCTAGAAAGTACTTTGTACTCTGTTACGAGAACAAAAGTAAATAATAAGTAACAAATATCACCAAAGTCATCTATCGCAGAAGAGGAATAACTTAACTACTGAGTAATTCTATTGTTAAATATGCAATATTTCAAAAAACAGAGTAATCAGTCGGTTTGTACTAGGTTACGTAAAATAAAACATAGGTAGATAAACTCTTAATTAAAATGTAATAATTCTTACCAAATTTGTATATATAAATTTATATTAAAATATGATCCCAACGGGAACCTTAATTTGTAACAGAAAACATTTTTTTCCTAACTGAGAGCAAAGGTTAATAATAATTAAATTTGTGTTCAACATTTTAATAGGTTTCTGTGCCTAAAGCGTCCGCGTACTCGACATGTATGTACGTAATATTATAATACTTCGAAACCTTGTAATGCGCAGTTTTAACTGAAGGTCGTAGGGACCCCGCGCCCGCGGGTGGTTTCGCGTTAAACAATTCATACATTTATATTTCCTTTGAAGTGGCGCCTCAGGCCACCCGTCAACTGCCGGGTTAACCCTACACCTGTTTATTACGCGTTGAAAATAGAGTGTTTCGATATAAACTCCATTTTTTAAATCATTGCTGACTATTCTGAATTTGTAATATTTTTTGTAGCGTTTTTATGTTTTTTACGTATATTGTTTTTTTACGTTGTCCGAAGAATTTGTTTTCTGTTTTATGGGCTTTCGTCATATTTTGAATAAGGTATATATTAATATTTTTATTATACACTTAAATTCAAACAATTATTATTGGTACATGTTGTACATTACGAAAGTATAGAAACATATTTTAATATGTAAAATAATCATTTTAGTAGATGATGTTTAAAGCAATACGAAAAAAAAAATTTATATCTCGTCACATGTGCCCGAACTCTGTCTCCGTTGAACTGTACGGTAATAGAAACGATAATAAAAGATAATTCGAAAAACAAAATTGAAAAGAATACTCATTAATTCGTTTTTATTAGGAACATTAATGTGTCACGTAGCTAATAGTCCATTTAAAACGTCCACTATTAACCCTTTGACGTGTCACGGGCTTTAATTGGTCCCGTTTGTTTATTAAAACGTGTCTCCGCGACACTTGCACGGCCGCCACGGTTCCCACAGGGTTATTCCGTACTTTTTTCAATAGGGGAATATGATTATTTTTGACAATTTTTTAAAATATTGTTATTATTGTTTTAAGTAGATAACTCTTTAATACATGATAATAATTACTTAAAACTATATTTCATCTTTATTTAAAACGCACAGACGTAATTATATTGAACTATTTATTTTTAATTACATTAATTAAATATATCGCGACAGAAATAAAAAACCTTTTTTTGCATCACTTTTGAGAAGCGTTGCATTTTATCCCAGGTTAAGGGGTTAATGTACACCTGCCAAAAAATCTCCTGCTTTTGTGTTAAGTCCAAAAATGTATCCGTGTAACCCCTGGTTGTATACTTTCCGCACAAAAGAATAATTACTCAAGTCCTTTCAAATAGAAACCAAATTCTAGTGCTTTTCAAGGAAGCAGATGCGTCCTAATTCTGTTTTAAAAGATTGAATAGAGTACAGAGGGCGCCTTATAAGGCGCAGTGGTTTACTGGATTGAATTTGAGCTTTTCACCGTTGGTAAAAGCTGGGGGAATTGGTTCTAGCAGCTGAAATTTTTCATTTGCGCTCCGAGCAATGTGACCACAATCTGTGGGTACTAACTTTTGTTTGTGGTGACTACTTGCCATTAATTACTATGCTGTTTCTAAGAACTATTTTAAAGTTTTGTGAATTAACATCAGATGCACCAATGTTAATATGTTTGTGTTTCGGTCTTAAAGATGTGGTTGCGATGTGGTTGTTTTAAAAGCGATTATTTTAGTCCTCACAGGCAATATAAATCCTGTGATTAACTTCTAAAAGGACACTTTATTTATTTATTTTATTTTAATAATACAGGCTTGCCATCTTTACAAATAACTGGTTTTGATTTCACGCTATTCTAAATATTCTCCAGCCCTACTAGGGAATATGACATGAGATCTTGAAAAGTGTCAACTTCGGGGTTCCAAGAAGCTAAGGGATTTAGCAAAGACACTACTTTACCAGGAGGCAACTTCTACAAAATAGCTTCAATGCTGTTATGAGGAACTATTTATAGTTTATATACTAATCTTATATACTAAGCTTACCTTCAGTGCAATCATGTAATCTGTGTAATTGTCACTATCACTCCCAACTGTGACTATGTTACCAATTGGTACTAACAAAAAGTGTTATTAACAAGCTTACTTAAAAAACTAACACTAAAAATATTAATACCAGAATTCTGTATAAGATCAGCTGCAAATGTCATTAGACGGCACAGACTACTTATGACTGCTGTCAGCTCATTTATAACTCTTGTCCCTTAAAAAAAGCCTTCTGCTTTACCGTTGGAACTGGGATTTGACTTCCGGTTCTCCATATTTTGTGACCCTTCCAATAATTGTTCATAGGACTAAACGTATAAAATAAAGCAGTCCATAAATATAATTGTCCTAGAATAACGTTGCCGTGTATCGACAGCGTTACCCGGAGACATCCAATCATCTATGATTAGTGTCTCCGATTAGTGCCATTGTAAAATTAACCACTTTGCCCCCTCTCACTCTGTTATTATATAAAATTGCCCCTTTCCACTCGAACAATTGAGCTGTTTGATAAATGATTAACAAAGTCTTGTACTGGCTTCGCACGACAACGTGGCATTCGTTCACAATTTAATATTCTCTTTTTTATTTTATCACTAGTTGTTGCCCGAGGCTTCGTCTGCGCTCCCGTGCAAATCAATGATTTTTCCATTTAAACAAGTATACTATATCTTGACCCTGAAAATAATTAATGTCCCTGACATCATATTTGGTTAAAATAGAGTTAATCGTTTTAGTTAGACTTTAGTACATTTTGTTGGTGTGATTAACTTAAAAGAATGTGTTGATATGTAGCGATCGGTGCTTTCTATTTACCTTGTAAGGGACTTGCCGGGGTGATATAATATAATACAAGGGAATTGGGATAAATATCGAAATCTATCGCATTTTAGGTCTGTGTCATATAGATAACCAATAGCAATTAAATTTTTTAAATATTTCATATACAGAATTTGTTTAAGCATTATAACTTTATTATTAGTATAGGGCCACTGAAGGCTGTAGATATTCGTAAATAAACAGAATTAAATCTTTCATGAGGTCGTGAAAGAATTGCCGGATATACATATAAACTCCAAACGATATCCACTCCAGTGCATACATTCCGTGCTTTGAAGGATTTATAAAGACATATCAGGTCACATTTCAGTACAGTATTATGGTAAAAAATAAGTCTGTTGCCGATTTTAAGTGGATAAAAAATGGTATAGAAGATTTTATATTAGAAACGTTAGGTTATGAAGAATGTCTGTTCAGTATTTACTATAATACAATGGCTTGGGGCACCACCACCGCTAACCTTTTCTACATGTCGTTAAAATCGTTTGTCTTGGGATTTCCCATGTGTATGCCATACGCAGCGATCTCAGTCCTCAGAAGTGGCAACGCGTAGCTTCCAACTTCGCATACTTCGAACATTATTTACACTCATACTGACATGTACAGACAGTCCTATTATATTTAAGACTTACTTTTTGTAGTCTTATTAATAACTAGTAATAACTAAACTAATTGATATATACAGTCCGATTGTTATATCTAGTTCTATTCGATATTGGTTGCTGATATCCACGAATAGTAATCCTGTATATCACATATAAAATATCTACGTATAATTTATGAAACGTTCATTCAAATATGTTTATCTATTTATCTACTCTATTCTCTATTATTAATTTCCCTTACATATGCCATGGTGTCCAGCATGGATTTAATGGCATTTACAACTGTTTATATAAATGTATTTATTTTCAATCAAAATTAAGCTGTGTTCTCTGTTCTGTTTCAGTTTGACATGTGGGAGGTAGGGTAATTATTTAATATAATTAAATTTATAATTAATAATTAAATTTATACCATTAGTTAAATACTTATCATTTAAATATAGAACTGTATCTATAGCGTAATTATTTGTAAATGAGGCGTTGTTCAGTATTTAGTTTTATTTAATTTTCACCGATGAGAATCGTTTTGTCATCAATGTAGCTAGCAGTCTTTAAGGGTCCATTACGGGATACAGGTCTTCCCTATTCAGCGCCACTCCTTCCGATCCTGGGCCTACTCAATCCAGCAATTTCGCACCGTCCTCAAGGCGTCAAGGGCCAGTTCGGGGGAGCTGCCTTTGCGCTTTTTGCCAAGAAATCATTCCATAGTCCAATCTTCTATGCTTACTGTTTTCTGTTTGGTAAATTTTCTATCAAGCAAATCCATAGGCGAAGGTGAACCACAAAATGAAATTACATTAGCGTATTCCCTTTTTAAGTTCAGTATTCATATGGGCGTCTATGTTAACTAGACGTCAACAGCATGAAAAAGTTATAGGCTATTGGTAATTGCATAAAAAATGTTCTTAGCAAATATCAAAGATGCAACCGCAGCTTAAAATGAAAACCTACCTACTTACCGCAACATCGCTCGTACCGAAATTCGCGACGCAAATAGCTTTCACACCCACGACGGAAGTACCTCACAATCCATTGAACGAGATGGCCATAACCAACAATCCTGTGTATGAACGGTGCAGAGAGGTCGGACATCATGCTTTCCAGCTGCGAACCGAGCGCCTCGTTAGTCATATATTTCCAGTGAATAAACGACACGGTGTCACGGAGACAGTGAAGAAATGTGTCATGAAGAATTTTTACGATTAGTCGAGGAGACAATCGCAGACGGATTTAATTTTAAACGACGCGTTATGTGAAGGATTCTCTGCTCTATGTTAAGTGTCATAAAGTTGAAATTGGGATTTTATATAAAGACTTCGCGTTATGCTAGTGATGTCGAGCTTGCGCGATATGGCGACGAAATTCGAGGCGTGCGCATCTTAGCCGCGCTGTCCACTGTTAAGGACACGGTCCTCACCATAATAATATTTATAAGGTTTTATTTAACTCTCAAAGTAAATATCTCACTGGAAAACTCAATCAGTGTACATTGTTATTGAAAATTAAACAGCTCAATCATTTTGAAGATTCGTTTATAATACCTATGCATATTTTTCATAGATTTTCATTTAATGTAACAGTTAAATATTTCAATATATTAAATTATAAAATAATTTATTATATTGTACTTGAACTGCATTTAGACAACTAGTTATAAAAACCCATTGAACTGAATAATACATTTACATGTTAGAGTAATATTCTTATTATACGGATCAGGTTTTATTTTGAATAATTTTTTGTGAAACTAATGAGCATGAAGTGAAAAATACCCATATTAAATTCAGGGTTAGCATGATAATGATGATGAAAAATATTTATAAATGGCTTAGCATTAGTTTCGCTAGTAGTGTTTAGTGTCTCTATATCAGCACAGGGACAGCTCAATAAAAGCATATAGCTCGACACCCTGACCCCGTGCTCACATTAGCGAGTTAACGCAAGGGTTTCGTCTGATTCGTCTTGTTGGAGACGTCGCTAAGGTTTCAAATAGTCTCGTATTTGGTCTTCTTATAGGGAAGAGATTTAATATTTTTTCATATTTTGCTATTTAATTTTTAAAGCATTTCGCTGTGTACTATCATCATTATTGCATTTACATACCATTTGTTGTATTGGTTACGTTTCTACACTTATAATAATTATATCTATCTAGTATGAAAACTATTATTCCATTTTTAGTTCTATAAAAAGTAGTTCCATCACGTAATGTCATTACATACATTGTAATGTGTCATATAAACGTCCAAAAGGTAAGCGGCGGTAGTGTATAAACAAAATATCTAGTATTTATAGTATTTATCTACGTCGCACTAATCTTACCTATCATACTTAATTAATATTATAATCATGTATAATTAATAAAATAATTCGCATATTGTGTAGTTATGGTATCTAATTATAAATATTGTGAAAAAAAAAGTAAAAGCACGTCTGTAATCCCCGAAGGGGTAGGCAGAGGAGTGTGGTACACTCCCACGTTTCACCAGTTACGTTTAAGTCTCATGGAATAGGTGGTGAGCCTATTGCCATACACCGAGCGCAGATCCAGACTCCAAGTTACTATTAAAAATTCGAAATTAGAAAAATCCAATAGTACTTGACCCGGTATTTAAATCCAGGACCTCCTCATCCGCAGTCGCGCTTGCAATCACACAACCAACTAGGCAGTCCATATTATTACACATACATTTATTTATCGCATATTGGTACATTTATAGTAGTAGGGGCATGTACTAAATCTAACGCAACTGTGATAGGTATCCGATTAAAATAGTACTCAATACCATTACGATCTTGACGTCTGTTACGTGTATGTATGACTTCTTACAATGAAACAGAAGATTTGAATTTGGAAATAATTTCTATATTGGGGATTTTTATTACATAGGATTTTGAAAAATATACATATTAAAGAATTTTTTCCTTTGACGTAATGCTTATTACGAATTCTTCCATTATAACTCGTCTAAAGCTAATAAAACATTAAAGCGTTCCTATTGTGTTCGTGGTCCTATTTCGAAGTCAAAAGCTGATAATATTTATTGTTGCTGACGGCTTACTTACATCATTTATTTAGGTGAAAGATAATGGTCAGTTCACATTATCCCACTGTTCGTTACGACCAGTTACCTCAGTCCAACGCTTGACTGGTCACAGTCGTATCGTCTACAATAAAAATGTAAATTAATTGGATTTAATTTGTGCATTTCCATTTTGAATTCTAATTGTGTATTTTACTCATTTTTCTGTTTCAATACATCATCATTGTCATTATAATTATCATCATCATCATTATCGTCATTAGTCGTCTCAGTCCACTGCTGGACATATGCCTCCTCTAATGAGCGTATTTTATGTAAACTCTTTGAAATAATTCGTTTTGAAATTGAATTTGATGTACAGAATTAAACAAGGTATACCTTAAGAATGTGAATGCATTGCTTCCTAGATCCCATAGGAATACTTGTACAGTGCATCATAGAGAGTGTTTATGGGTTATTGTGAATGAACCTGAATATTTATTTATAAATCGGCATACTTTTAACACGACGTCATACAAGACATATGTCATCCCGCTTGTTGAAAATTTATTGACGCGGTTTTTAATTTTGGATGTTCAGAATGTAAAAAGGTATTTTTAAAATAAAAATGTGTTAGTATGACTCGTTTAATTTCATCTACTTACTCTGTTCTTCGTTATTAAACTAATCTTTGGCAAGTTCCAGAGATTTATTTTCAAATTATGTTTGCCTATTTTTCTTGTACATCATCATCATCATCATCATTAGCCTATCGCAGTCCACTGCTGGACATAAGCCTCCCCCAATAAGCGCCATCGCGCCCTGTCCTCGGCTTGTCGCATCCAGAATCTGCCTGCAGCCTTTCGCAGATCGTCATTCTACCGGGGCGGAATATATGTACATAAATTTTTTTATACATATACCTACTCTGTATTCGTTTTTTTGCAACTCGGAGAACTCCTGAGTTTTACCAACACGCTGTCTTAGCGCGTAATATTAGTAGAGTTTTATACATTTGTATTTATTTCTGCGACTGTCTTTTTTTATTTTTTTTATTTGTAACGTTTTTATCTTTTGTATATAGTTTTCTATATTAAAATGGCTTGGCAAATGAGCGCCTTGAATGACACGTATGAATAGATTCAATAAATTTTACTGATGATTGTTTGGCAACTGATCCGCGCGCTATGGACGGCCTTAATCGCTTTTTAAGCACATACTGTGTCAATCAGAACACACGACTAAATATAGTATAGACTTAGGACTTTGTATCGATTGACACCCTTCGCGCTGCGGGAATGGTGGTCGTGGTGGTGGAACTCGGGAGTTCTTCGAGTTGTAACAAACGAAAAATGGTGTATGACAATAGGCTCACACATATTCCATGGAACGTAAATCAAACTGTTGAAACTTGGGAGTGTATTACATTCCTCTGCCTATCTCATCGGGGATTAGAGTCGTGATGTGACGGTTTTGTTATGTAACAAAACAAAAATATGATATAAAAAACAAACAAAAGTTTAAAAAAATAGCTTTAAAAAATTCCTTCAAGGTATGCTATTCGTTGGTGCCTTCTCTGATGTTGCAGACGCCCATTGGCAATGTTGACAGCTCACTATCAGACAAACCGTCAGCCATCAGTTATAATCATCAGTTTCTCTCGGTCTACTGCTGGATACAGGGCTTCAATTTTTTGCCTATAATCCCCATGTTGGGCATTCAGGGTAAGGATCACGGAGCACAGCTTTTCGCACCGCCTATGTCACTTAATACTAGACTCTAATCTCTAAGTAATACTGAGTCACTGTCATTCGCTATTTACTATGTCACTCGCTATTCTAGTTACGTCGATAACTTTTTTATTGTAAATAATCACAATCAATAATTGCTTCTTTAAGTCGTTATTGCACTTCGAATGAATAAAAAAACAATTACACGCATTGCAAAGAAATTATAGGCATTGACTTCATTGTTTACTTCTAATTTATGGCAATAAACAGGACTTACATAAAGTAGAAGGTTAGAGTATCGCGTGTGGTCTGTAACCATACAGAAATTGACACTTGGTTCTCCGTCACTACTCCGCAAGGCAACTGGCGTGATGGAGTAGCTATACAGCTGGTATAATATAGCTATTATCTATATTAATATAATAAAGTTGAGATTGCCTTGTTTCTTTGTTCGCGCTAATCTCTGAAAGTAGGTACCAGTGGGATTTGAAAAATTCTTTTTGTATATAAAAACGTAAAACCTAGCATCACGCCTATAATCTCCGAAGGAGTAGCCAGAGGAGTGTAGTGCACTCCCACGTTTCACAAGTTAAGATTCTTAGATTTTTTTATTAATTAGATTCTTAGTAGATATAGAAAAAAAATCTGTACGCCATATATATATATGTTATGTATAAAGCGCACTAAGGCATTATTTTATTGGGAATGAGCCCTTTGCACTCGAATTTAATATGACTGAGATCGCCTGATGACGACGACGACGATGAAGACAACATGATATGTTATAACTATGACATCGAATCGACCACTCTTAATTCGCTATTACTCCGTCCTTCTGTAGAAGACATTTAATGTCGTAGACATTTATGGTATGTCTCAGCGTATGCGACATCACAAATTTTACCGTTGCGCTCGTATGTCTCAGCGTATGCGACATCACAAGTTGTACCGTTGCGCTCGTATGTCTCAGCGTA
>DWFV01001144.1:0-11837 GCA_018246775.1 Parelbella machaon machaon
GTAATAATATTATTGAGTATAAAATAAATCGGAGCTTAATTACGACTTAAACTTGGCATTCTGTTGAAAGAGCGATTTTAAAGAATTTATAGCGAATTTTTTATTTACCCAAGTATTGGATTTCGAAGCAAAATAGTTTTAATATTTCACTTACCAAACTACACTTTTTAATGTTTTTAGTAGATCTATTAATTTCCTTTATCTTACAATACCAGAAGTTGCTTCTCTAAGAAATTCTCGTCTTTCATGTCATTTGTTTCTTATTTATATACAAAAAATTAAAATAAAAGATAAATGAACGAATTATATTCATCTTAATGGATAGTTGTCTATAATTGCTTTATAAAGGCCCATAGTAATGACAATGGAGCATTATATGTAATAGAAAGTATAAATAACATTGTATGGTGACATGAATCACATCGACTGAGTGTCTCCAAGCGTTCCGCTGACCGCTCGCCACAGTGTTCCGTGTATTGTTCTATGCTTAACTTCGTTTGCCATAATGTATGTACATTGTATTAAGGCTGCATCCGCAGTTCCGTAGATGTAATTCTAGACTTCATAAGCATGTTTTGTGTTATACGCGAAACTAACCTTCGTCTAACAACACTTTCTATCTGATTGTCGATCACTGCCCATTACGCAGCCATTTGATTCATAGTAGATACGCATCTATGGTTAATAAAATAAATTTCATAATTAATCGTATAATATAGGTACGAGTATAAGTTTTGGGTTAGAAATAGTTATAAATATAATCCTGTTCTTTTCAGGTGGATGGCACATCACGTATTAGCAGACGACATCCTGCACCAGATGGCAGAGGTGCATCTAGTACAAGTAAAGCGGAGGAAGTACTGCCTACGTTCCGACCGAGAAACAATAGGCGGCGAGAAGAATCCACTCCTGTAAAAAAAGAAATATCCACGAGGGATATAGCTCGGACAAGAAGTAGGAGTCGACCTTCAGAAAAAGATATAATACCATCTGTAAACGAACAGATTCAATTTCAAAATCCACGAAACGAACGATTCGATTCGAGAAGAACAAGTAGTCGATCACGTAACAGATCAGTGGAAAACGACGTAAACATTGATATTTCTACCGTACGAGATAATGTTATTCGCAGTAAAACCAAACCAAGTAATCGGCGAACGCCTCCTCCATCAACTCCGGCTCCTATCGAAATTACATCTGCAGCAGTAGAAGAAAAACCTGAAATTATTAACACTACCTTTGAAGATATATCAAAAACTATACCAAGGGATGAAAACGCAGCAAATCAGTTTAGAAGAAGAAGCTCTACAAGTAGAACTATAATTGAAACAACAACTCTTAAAAAGAATCGAGGGCGTATCAACACAAGACCAAATTCGAGATCGTTGGACTTGGAAGTATCCGGAACCAGCAATACGTTATCTGCTCTATCAGGCAAAGAACCTACTACAGCGAGATCAGAGGATCTAAGAAACTCTAGGAAACTTAGATATAGGTCTCGTTTTTCAGATACTGATACAAACTTAACAGGCGATGGGCTTGCCACTGTCGATGAAAGAAAAAGATCTAGTCAGAGAAAAGAAAGTTTAACTAGTCAATCCAATGTTTTGCTTTCTTCATCGAGATCAACAGAGAATATAGTGCAACAGAATACTGAAAAGATTTCACCAAAAACTACAAAAGTGATAAGACGCACATTATCTCGAGGAAAGGTAAATGTTAGGCCTACTGGAGCAGTTTCAAAAACAAAAGTCTCAGAAGAAATAAGCGAGGATGATAACTAT
The DNA here is from genome assembly GCA_018246775.1 of Parelbella machaon machaon. NCBI lineage: Eukaryota > Metazoa > Arthropoda > Insecta > Lepidoptera > Hesperiidae > Parelbella > Parelbella machaon. The sequence continues at coordinate 1,785 of DWFV01001144.1, forward strand.
CCAGAAACTTTTAAAGCTCTGATCCAGGCAAAAAATGCGGTATGTATGCGTTACACACATCCATAATAATCAAATGTTATTGCGTCAAAATTGGCATAGAAATATTTTGGGCTTAATCAGATAAAACTTACCACTATCTATCTAAATATAAATCACTTAATTTATCACCAGATATCACTTTGAATGCTGAAGTTCTCTGCACCTTTTATCTGATTAGTTATTTGCCTCCCATGAATCACTTCTTATTCTTTTTGGTATGCAATTGCCTTGGTATACGTATACCTGTGTCAAATTTCCTTCAAATATTAAGTCTGCTCTAGTCTGCAGTGCATGAGTAATTGTACAAGGAACCTGCATGTGAACAAAATTAGTACACATTTCTTCGAGAGTGCGTTATTTGCAGATGAGTTCTTTTATAAATAAGAATCAACTTAATCACAGATTCACGTTCATCATTATGAATAATACGAGCACGCGATTGGCATGAAATCATTGAACAATTTCAGACACAAACAAGCTCTTCGCCCAGGGAGAGTTTGTCGGTGAGAGCATCACAAAAAGTCTTTAAAACTCACCCTCAATCCTCACAGTCCATTCATACGGATCCGGAAACAGATAAACAATCATTGGTAATGTTCATTAAAATATTGTGCAATTATTCACATTTATAACAATCTCCACTGTTCATATTACATAAGATATGCACAAAATTCATTAACTGCATGATATGAGTAAAAAATTGTTATTGCATTTTAAACGTGATATTATAGTATTTTGTTGAGATATACTTTGGTTTTATTTACATTGGTCATATTTTTGGTCTTACATACCTATCAAAGCGTTAATAAAATATATTTTTTAATATCATAAATTGTACAATATTCAAAATTTTTAAAGAGAGAATTTCATTAACTGAAACGTTTACATTAATTATAATTAATTTGCAGCTTCGAAGTAAGCCCAACTTAGAGGAAGACAACGAAAAACTTACAGTTATAACAGAAAAAGTCATCGAAACGACAGTTGCTCCGATAGCTAAGAACAAGTCTGCTGAATATCGTCCTCGAGGTACATATACTCTACGGAATAGAAAATCCAGTTCCTTTAATTCATCTACAACGAGCCAACCACCAGTTGATACAGAAAAGACGTATAAATTCAGTAGAAAATATAGTAAAGTCACGACTACTGCAGCCCCCCGGCCTGATAATAATTCAAAAGGTAAAAGAACCGACCCGAACAGCTCAACAAAGAAGCCGGTAGGCAGGTCGTCCATTTTTTTACGGAAAACTACTTCAACTCCAAATTTATCTACACAAGCTCCTCCTCCGACGAATAATGAAAAAACGGAAAAGCATTCAACAGTACCTACAAAAAGCAGAGGACCATTGCCTCGTACTGCATATTATTCCAGATCACGTAATAAAATTACTAAAAAAGAAATAGCTTCAACTGATAAACCTCTGAAAGACGTAAATGTTGAAGTATCATTTGCAGAAAAAAAAGCTGAGAATACAGCTGAAATGCCAGTCATATTAACTATGCTTAATAGAGCGTCTAAAAATATAGATTTGCAAGGATATAGTAAAGACGCAGGTAATAGCCCATTTATAATTACAGTCAGCAGTACAGAATCTCAGGAAAATAGTGGTGATAATGAAGTCATGAATAAAGTAGAGGAAACTGAAAATAAACCAGTGATAAATATTGTATCTACAACCCAGAAGTATCACGCACAATACAACGATAAAAAATCTGAAAATATTCTTGAACATAAAAATAAAATTGCGACTGAATCCACACCGCCCATAAGAAATATACAAACAAGAAAATACGGACGCAAGCCGACGAAGTCGACGGATCAAGGAGCTATCACAAGTTTTACTACACCAAAATCTCGAGTGAAAAGTTTTAGAAAATATGGTGATACTTTTTCGAAAACAACGGAGCCTTCTACAAATGTCGTGAGTACACGTAGTATCTAATTTCCTTTTACAATTGATTCAATCATGGTATTAATTTCTTCGGGCATATATTTTACAGATAACACCCGAACCAGAAAAACCTAAAAACAGATTCAGTTCTAAATATCGAGCATCCTACCTCGATAAACCATTTTACAAACCTACTGTACCAACAGTCACACCATCTACTGTAAGTTACATTAGCCTACTAATACACACATACATATAATATGATTAGATAATCTACTATTCAATTAAACAAAGGGAGTGTCACAACTATATTTAGTGTTAATGAACACATCTATTTTTTCAGTAATTCTTGCAGGACCGGAAATTCTCAACAAAGCCCCTTTATGAAATTGGCATTAAAATACTTATCAAAATTTGTTCCATACATCATTGCACTTAATTTTCATTATCATAGTGCAAAGTTGCCATTTATGGTCATATTTATCAACAATTATTGTAATTTGTGTAAAATTTGTAATCCGGAAGTTTAAGGAAAATAAATATGTATCATTTTTAATGATAATATGATCATTAATGTCAAATAATGCTTATGTCAGCTTACTACCATTAAATTAAAAGTCATGAAGATGAAGTAGGAATAATAACGACAATTACATACGTGTATGATTATAATAATTAAAAGTTTCTCATTGCTAAAGGCTTGGCTGAAGTTCTTCGTGACTGATCAGCAGTTGACAAAATCTGTTGAGGAGCCTAAGTGGTTCGAGGGCGAGCAGTCTTACGATGTAACAACACAGCAAATGTCAAGACAGAACATCACTATCCCAGCAATCATTCACGAATCATCCATAGAACTGGTTAATGGAATCATTTAGACCTAACATAATCGTACTGCATCCATTATGACTCATATCACACGTCTATTGTAAAATAAGATGTTAATGTAACGTTTTAAAGAGACAAAGCTTTATCTAAATTTGTTGCATTTATACATTACTTTATAATGAAAGAAGTTGAAAGAATTCTAAAAAATTGGTTTACTATATAGTCTCTTTGAAACTTTAATTTTTATAGTGATAGTTTTTGCGTTAAGATATCCATATAACATGCAAAAATATGTTTATACACGAAATCATCTTGACGCATAAGCTTAATAAAACTAATATACAAATGTAGCATAGCATACCATAACACTAACTACTTTTAAAGGATATTAAAATTGTATACATATAAAATCTTGTTTTAATATTAGTACTTATCTACTTGACATTTATTTTCAGTAATTTTCCGAAGTACTACTAATGTCTGTAATCCTCCACATTAATTCCAAGAGTAATAAAGAGGCTTTGGTCTTTGCACGAGTTCTAATTATACCTATTAGCTCTACGGGTTTTCCCTATCAATATATTCACTTTAATTTACATTTTTACACCAATACTATTTTTCTGTTTTATGGGTGAGACTACTTCTTATTTCAGGTAGAGGGAGAAGAATTTCAATTAGGGCCCAACATGAATGCTATTTCATTAACACTGACAGGAAGTACACTGTCCTCTGCAGACTTAAGACTTTCCGAGAGTCTGGTGAAACCGTCACAAGTCATGAACGTTGAGGCATCCCATCATTCGCCATCAGTTACAGTATCTATTTTTGATGCTTTAGCTGAGATTCTTACGTCCACACCCAGACCTCGAATTTCTACAACAACAGAAGTATTGCAAACACAAAAACCTTATAACGATGTAAAACAAACACTCAACGGCGTGAGTAACAACATTAATGTAAATAGTGTCGATGGCTTAGCAAGTCAGGGCACATTATCGACGATTAGTATAAACACGAATACTAAATCTGTACAAACCACTGATCAGACTACACCAAATGTGTTTAACAGTATGTTGGTTGGGGAAAGTGTTACACCGTCACTAAACATTGAAGAAGGCAAAATGACATTTGTGAATACTCCAGCACCCTCTCCCACTCTCCCTCCAACGACTCCTACTGCTCCTTTATCCGCAAGAAGACCTTTTGCAATAAAAGTGCTATATTCGGACCCTGAATCACCAACAGACAAAATAACGACTGCAGCCGTACTTCCATCAACTCTGCCATCGACTGACAGCCCCACAACGGTATATAACACTGTGTCTGATCTCTTATTATCTAATAATAAATTAGTATCATCAGAACTAACTAGCATGTTATCGAATAACATAAAAAATATTATTCAAAACATGGACGAGGACAGTAGATTTAGAATTTCCGTAGATATGGCTAAATTATTAAAGTCACTAATACCTAGAACCTTAGACAAACTTTCGACTGATCTTGACAAATCAGACTTCATACCTAATACTACACCTTACAGTTTGGAGGACATTAATGATACTGCAAATATTGAAATAAACAATAATATTGATCTTAAAAGTGAAAATCTCCTCCAAAATGTAATGAACGTTGTAAATACCACTCAACAAAATGTTGATCCATCCGTAGTAACAGAAACGCCACGCGAAATCACGCAAGCTGTAAATAGTTCACCGTCTTTGTCCGACAGTCAGACTTCCACAGCTGGAATTACGTTGCCGACTGAATCATTAACACAACAATCTATTTTGACAACTACAACAACAACTATTGTATCCAGTACAAGTGAGACAGCTGTGTCGTCTAGCTCATCAGGCACAGACTCTGCAAATATTTCTATGTTGACAAACAACGACCAATCTGGTATGATAACAACCACTGTGAATAATCTCAATCCGATTACTAATAGTCCTGAACCTGTCCCACTGTTCAATAACTTGGAAGATTTTACTTCTAATGTTGATCAAAATCTAAATTTGCCCATTGGTAAACTACCCTCCTTTTCTTCAAGAAGTTCATCTTCTGAAAGCTTAGAAGATATTGATAATATTCAAGATCCAAGTCAGCTCTCTCCTTTACAACTTTGGGTTTTATCTAAAAAGGCACGTGTTTTAAAAATGATAGAAGACTTAATACGACAAAATAACAATGAAATAGCAAATGCTCCCCTTACTGAAATAGTAAACCAGCCAAATGTGCAATTTTCTAGCCGATTGACTGAAATTATGAATTCTATGAATATTACAACTGAAATATATGACTTGAGTAGTACGACTGGACCGACTATATTTACAACAACTTCCTCTTCCCTTCCCTCTTCCACACCACTTACTTCGTTTGAAGGTATAGCGGATGAAAATACCCAAGCAACTACTGCTACAGTTGACATAATAGCGTCAACTTTAAATGTAGCTTCGTTTACTGCAACTTCTGATGCTGATAAACAGGCTTCGCCAGCTACAAGCGAAATAGCTGACGCTTTTTCTAGCACTACTTCAGTGGCCACAACAGAACCTACTACACTTGGAGATCTATTTCGATCTCAAGAAATATCTGAAACTACTGTTTCGAGTACAGACAGAGAACAAGGCAATGCGCTGACAAATACCGAAATGGTAGAAACTGACAGACCAGGAAGCACTGATACAATATCGACAACTACAGATACAGATTCAAATACAGAAATAACTGTTACAAGCGAAAGTGCTATCGAAACTACAACTCAAGCAGGTATCGACACTACTACAGTTATTCTAACAAATGAAACAAATTCAAATGATGTAATAACAGTTAATACCCAAATCAACGTTGCCACGACGCCATCTATTCCGAAAAAAGATTATGTCATTTTTGGAATTCTGCCTAATAATACAGTGGTACGTAAAGACCCTAACGATAATGTACTGGAATCATTAACAGAAGCGAGCCCGTACATCATTTATGGCGTACTACCAAATAACACAGTAATAAGAAAGTTCCCGAATGGGACTAGAGTACCACGAATCATGCAAAAAATTGACGTACTACCAATCAGTCCATGGAGTCTGAGAAACCCATATAGCCCCATCCATAACATTCCGGCCATTGTCAGACCGCGGTCTAACCCCATCCGAGTATCCACTAATACTGTGACATCCACAGACATCACAAATAACGGAACGGAAAATCAATTAACCAACGACATTGTAAATAACCTGCAAATGATGGTATTGACTTTAAGTTGTTTAGCTTAAAAGCTGTGCTTGGGGCTTATTTTCCTATCGATGTAGTTTAGAACGCGAGGTTGTGCACTTCACGGGTTTTGGTAAGCTCTGCATGCTAGTAGCAGTATAATGCTTGGTCGTTTAACGTTTCAAGTCATAACCTTTTATTTCGTAATTGCAGATATCCTCATCGACACTTAATCTAAGAGATAGCAGTTCATTGGGTATAACAACTGCCACAAATAGGCCGCCTGCTGAAAAAAGCACTGCCTCGCATGTTTTGAATTTACGCACAACTACAATGCTACCTTCTGTTGATGAGATTTTGCTTAATAGTATATCTTCAGCCACTAAAGAGGAGATGGTCATATCTTCAATGACAAGTTCTACTCGCGAACCAAGAATATTAACACTGGATATCGATCCGGAGGTATAATCATTGTTTACGACGTGACATTGAAAACACATTATCAATTTTCATATTTATACACTAACTTATTCAAATTTAGCAGTCTTTTTCTATTGTTTTATTTCACTTTGAAATTTAAGAAAATCATGCATGAATTAAACACTACATTAAAACAACTTTATCCAAGGTAAGTGGTGAAGGCTCAGTTCCAAATTAAATGATTATTGCAATCACATCAGTTTACACCAAATAACTTCTCTAAAAATTATAGATGTCTTTTAAATGCATTACAGACGAAACAAATCCGAACGGAAAAACCCAGTGACGGAAATGGAAATACTGTATTTAAGTTCATACCAATAGATGAAGTAACGGTTACATCACAAGAATCTAATGTATTAAAATTAGCTTCCACAAAAATGCCTAAAGCAAGTACAGTGAATGAAGCTCAGATGACAGTTACAGAAAGCAACACTCAAGCGCCTCAAATTCAAAGTGGCTTAGATAACGTCAATGAGCCATCTACAACAACTTCAGTAAATGCGGCAACACCGTTTGAAATTACCACAGAAAACTCCCCAGTTACAACAATGCAATCAATGACACTTACAACTGAAAGTACAGCTTCTACAACTACTACGAGAGCTGCAACTCCCGCCGCTACAACAGATGTGACCACAACCACTCAAGCACCCATTACAACAACGGCGATCCCGACAACATCGACTCCGATTCCAACAACAACAACAGTTCCATCTACTGCAACGACTGTTGTAACATCATCTGGTCCAGTTGCAACGACTATAACTCAAAATATAATTACGACAACTCCTACTGCAACAACTACAACTCCGATTGTGATAACAACAATTCCTACAACTACAACAACTCCAATTCCTGTGACAACCACGGTACAAACATCTAATCCAACAATTACGACTTCCACACTTGCAACATCAACGGTTTCGGAAGGAACAACTGCATTTTTGACTACTACCTATGTGCCTAGTTCAACGAATATTGTTAGTACCATCGACTACCAAAAAGATGCCGAGGTCCTTCAATCTTTGTTACAAGATGTTGGACGCAGTCCTAAAAATCTAAAAGTACAGAACAATGGCAATCAAGTTGGTGAATTAAGTGATCAGATGAAATTACTACAAGCACTTCTATCGGGTGCTGGTCAAAAATCGACTGGAGTAAAAGGTCAAAACACTCAAAGTCAAACTCAAACTACTACGCTTCGGTCGATCGAGGATGATATACGACAATTTGAAGAAGATACAAAATTATTAAAGGCCTTATTACAGGCAACTGGACGTAATCCAGCTGAGCTTAATTTACCATCTTTGGACAGCATTAGAATCGCTACTACAGTAACAACACCTATTTTTACAACAGTAACTACAACTACAACTCCAAGACCAACAACTACTACAACTTCAAGACCAACAACCACTACTGCTCCCATTACTACTACGACGACTACACGAACTATAACGCCATCTATAAATGATGATATTAGAAAACTGCAAGAGGACCCCAAGCTATTACAGTCATTACTTCAAGTTACAGGTCAAAATCCTCAAAATTTGAATTTGCCTGTTATATCTGGAATTACATCTAACGTAAGAATATCGTCAAACCCCTTATCAACCTCGTTGGAATCTAATCCGACATCTCCACTGAATATTCGTCCTGTCTACACAACTCAACCATCACCAGTGTTCACAACCTCGGCACCTAGAACTGTTTCTATGTCCACTACGTTTCAGTCGCAGCCTATTACCACCGTCACTGAAGATATTGGTATATCTACTACTTTCCCGCCGATCAATGCGAGGTTAATAAGTACTACTCCGAGGAACACAATATCAACCCAAAATGTGGGACGTACACTTGTACCTGGATTTACAACTGAAATTCCGAGTACGTCTACATTTTCAGTTGAAGAGGATTTGGCTTTCTTACAAAATCTGGTAAGAAATATCAGCAATTGCTGCTGTTCAATTTTATTAAAAAAGTATCATCAAAGATATATTAAACTTTCTCTATTTTCTATATATATGTACATAATATACGAAATATTTATTTCAGAAATCTGTGCTGAATACCAATGGTAAAACTGATGATACTGAAGCAGCTCTAGCTAACCGTATAATAGCATTGGCTGTTGAAAGAAGCTTGAATGAGATACAAAGTGGCACTGGCACAGTAAGTTCAACGACAGCTCGAACATCAACTACTCAGATAACATCAACGCGTGCTACAACTACGCGACCTACAACCACGCGACCTACAACTACACGTCCAACTACCACTCTTCCTACACAAAGTACGCCATCGATTGAAGACGACATAAAACAATTTGAGGAGGATACTAAACTCCTACAGGCGCTTTTAAAGGCAACGGGCCAAGATCCATCCAAATTTATTATTCCGACACTTCCTAACACTAACGTGAGTCCCCATATATCTTCTGTTATAAATGAAGATCTGAAGCTATTATCAAATCTACTTGCTAAGCCTTCTCCCCTAAATGAACCTTTCGATTCTTTAACGCAGAAACCTAGTACCGGTTCCAGTTTTGATAGGCAAACGGCAAGTACTATATCAGCGCCCACTACTGTAAAACCATTTGGTGCAAAAATTGCTGTAAAGGATGACTTAAAAAATGTACAAGACGATGTAAAACTATTGCAAACACTTAAGCAACTGCAGGATGTACAGGACATCACCACGCAAAAGAATAAACTCGCTCTCACAGGTAAGGCGTTACTTCCTCACATGCTTTTAGTCCTGAGTCATTCCATGTATTTATTTTCAATTGGATTAAAGTTTAAATAATTGGTTTTAAGTGACATTTATATATATTTAAAAATAGTTCAATAACCAATAACCAATGTTTTTTCCAGGGCAATCATCTGACGAAGTTCTGCAGAAGCTGATCCAACAGGCGAAACCCACTGGAATGGTTTCTGAAGCGACAAAGTCGTCCGTTTCTCTGAGCACAGAATATGGCAACACCAACGACGCGCTCCTAGCAGCTTTACTGAAGGAGCAAGGTTTCGGTCCAACAACGGCAAGTTCTTTGGACGAGCAACTTCGGCTGTCTGTTAGTTTTAATAATAATTTTCATTTTAAATAGACCCGTTGAATAACCGTTTGGGAGGTACACGTAACTATCACATCTCATAATGCAGATATAACTTTTGTCTTTGCTTAACCATCTATATACTTCCACTGTCATACTATATTCTATAATTATCTTCACAGTTTTCATACTATTTTTAACTCAAATTAATTTATGATTATTATGTATCTTTACATGAACATATTTTCTAACTTCATCTTATAGGACTATTGTAGATTTACTATAACCTCGTAGGCTTTACTCAACCAAGTGGTAGTGACACCGAAGGCAAGACGGACGACCACGACGCCACCTCCTCCTCCTCCGGCGCCACGAAGGCCGATCCTAGACGGCCTCGCGTGGTTATGGCAGCAATGGAGGGATACAGCACCCGGTTCTGGTGGATCCAGACCTAACAGAAGGCCCTCTTCATCGCCCAGGCCTTCTGCGCCTCCGGCACCTACGACAAGTTCCAGGGTCAACTGGTTTGGCTCTGGCCCGTTCGTC
>DWFV01001145.1:0-11836 GCA_018246775.1 Parelbella machaon machaon
GAGATAAATAAGACTAGTAAGAATGAAATAAAACTAGTGTAATATTTCTGTCATTTTAATAACTCCTCTGCCTACCCCTAGCAATGTGTGTATTTACGCGTTTACGTGTCATTTTAATACGATCGCTTACAACATGGCCGGGTTTCTCTGGACCCACATCTTAGTGGGCTGATGTAGCACGAACAGAGTGATGAAGCCCAGGGTCACGGTCAGCTGACACATCAGGATAGCGTATACCTGTAACAGGAAAATTGTAATGTTGGTTAATCCCTGAACTCGCTATATTTCAAATATGACATATGGCGTAAAGATAGCCTCTCCTGCAAATTCGGCAACGCATTGACCAATGCTCGGATGTGACACATGTTCATAGGCGAAGAAGACCATTTATCAGCCAGTGGCACAATAAAATAAAAATCCGAAACTATATACCTTCTTTGAAATTAATCACACTGGCATAATATGAAACTATCGTACTGACAGGTCTATCACCTATTCCACCGTGGGACGTAAACGCACCTGGTGAAACGTTGGAGTGTACTACACTCGTCTGCGTACCCCTTCGGGGGTTACAGGCGTGATGTTATGCGTTGCGTATTGAAAGTAATTTACCTTGCGTATGAATGCCTTCCGAATTGTCTGCTCCGTGAAATCGAAACCCTTGACGCTGCCGTCCTCTCCGAGGCTGCCTGCCGCGCCCGGGTATCCCCCTCCTGCTGGCTGAGAACAATAATACGTACATATAAATAGTTTATATTTACACAATGACACCCATTTCCTATGCCTGTAGGCAGAGACTGAAGACCTAAGACGAAGTAGCATGTCCTACTTTCAGCAGTTTCCATACCGTGCTGTAGAAATTGCATAATATAAGTATCAACAATGACAATATTAATAATAATAATAATTTTAAATATTAACAGGAATTTCTTGGAAAATTAATTAAAATCGTTGGCCGATTTTCTCCAAGCTTGCAGTTCCTTAACTATTTATAATTCATTTAATATGACACGTGATGAATACTAGGTCATAAATTCTTAGTATATTTTGAGACACAATCAGGTGAGATTGTAAGATTGACTATTTTCCGTTAAATGTGTCCTTCATGCTGGTATACTAACACCGCACAAGCTGTTTAGCAGCAAAATTAATGATGGGATGATTGGAGCATAAAATAACAATTTACTGTGTGTTTTCTGGTACCGTCTTCGGATGGAGAAGACCTTTGACGGTCAAGGCACAACTGTATTGTTACTTTGCTATTGGCTGGTGGAGAAAGGACACTAGGCATTATTCAATGCATATTGCGCTTTTTTTCATTACATTTAAGAAATTTTTTGTCGACCTTACAATAGAAACTTACTTTAGATCTCGCTTCAAATAGATTCATATCGTAATGTATTATTTTAGGTCTAAAAATAAATATTTATACATTATACATCAATAGAGTCAGAGCTTTATAGATTTGATTACTTCAAAGATACCAAAAAATATTATCGTTGAACTATGTATTTATGGACGCCAAAATATCTAATAATATTTATTGATATATGAAATGTTTGTGGCGCTTTTTAAGAATATTGTGCGCATGGAGGAGTGTGGTGTGGCAAAGTTGAAGTTTTTATAAAGGAGTCATGTCAGGCACGTAATAAACAAAAATCTTTGTCATAGGAACCTAAATAAATGTCTTTCCAAATTTTGTGCGGTATAAACGATTTTCGATGACTGCAAAATTACCAGCTGGACTGTTCGTATATTGGTTAGAAAACTGGACTGCTATACCAGTATATGTGGGTTTGATTCCCACGAATGACAAATACACGTGCAATGAGCAATTGCAAATAAAGCATTTATATTAAGTTACTTCGTGTACAAATATAACAAAACGATTTTTTTCAATTTCTCTAAGCCATTTCTACTTACAAGAGTTATATGAAATGGTGTATTGCTTACCTCCCCATACCCTGCGCCAGGATATCCTGGCTGGAATCCTGGTTGCGGCGGTGGGTATCCACCCGGAGGATAGCCGCCTTGGGGATAGCCACCCTGAGGATAGCCGCCTTGGGGATAGCCCCCCTGAGGATATCCACCTTGGGGATAGCCACCCTGAGGATACCCAGGCTGGGGATAGCCTCCTTGGGTTGATTGATCTGCATTTCAAGATTTAAATTACCATTATCTGATATACATATTTAGTAATATTCAATATTCATGTGTGAAATGGCACAATTAGGCGAGCGACAGAGGGTTCGGAATGGGACTTCCAACAGATTGCATTGATGTGCGTGTGTGCCAAATAGGCCAAAGTATTTCGTTCGTGACTGGTGTTGTGTTGCGGATGAAATATGTGTGTGTGCGGGCAACTTTATTTGTGTGTGGAGGTTATTTTCTTATAATGATGCAGTGAAACATTCACGGACACCAGTAATATAAAGCATTGCACGTTTAATAAGTGTTCGGTCAAATTCGCCCAGTGTTAATATACTAATAATGATTGTGGACGACTACTTTTTACCATATTCAACAAAGCAATTGTGAACATTGCTTTAATTTTATTTCACGGCGTTAGTCCCAGCATTATTAAGTTTGTGAATCATTTACACCTCGTTGTTCAGAAGAGGTGTCTTAAGAGATAAAGATGTTTCGCCAACATGACATTCTATTAACTGCTCCCAGAGATATGGTTCGGCGGTTGGGCGTTAACGTTGACTAATATTATTAACAAATTGATTGTCAAATATGTATGCTTCCCTAAACAAAGGCACACTAGTTATGTGTCGCTGTTGGTTGTAGTATCTAATGCAGGGATTAGGTTAGGGTAGGTTATGTAATGTTATGTTATGATAGGTTGTTATGATAGGTTGTTAGGTTAGGCTATATAATGTTAGGTTACATTATGTTATGTTAGGTTAGGTATATATAAGAGCCTCGACTGCATTCCAAATTATATACCAACGCCTCCAAAGACGTACAAAGTTTAAAAGTAAAACAAATTATTATTAAATAGATTAAAATGCAATCAAATCATAAATGAACCAATGGGTTTATTGGAAAGTGATTAAAACGAGCAGTTACTGTTATATGAATCGACTGACCTTGAAGACGTTAATGGTGTCTTATCAAATTGATGTACATATTTTCATGTTGGTATATTATTCTGTTATGATAATGGGTATTAGGGTTATGTTAAGACGAAACGAGCTAAAAATTTGTGGAAAATATTTAAGTCGGGAAGCACAGCCATTGGAAGATTTCTTTTGGAAGTAACAATAGCAAAGAGGGTTCCAAGTCATAAGACTAAGTCGATGCAATGCGCTAACATCCATGTATGAGTTCTAGTACCGATAAAGTACGCCTTTCTATCTGCTTTGTTGTGATATGAGGATAACATGCATGATATTGAGAAGCAGTGGCAGCTTATTAAATAAGTACCCCAAAATTTCCAAAGACTTGGTAACAATCCTTTCACCAAAGCGGGAATATCTGTGTATGTGTACCTGTGTTTCGTTCGGACAACTGGGATATGCAGTTATTGAAACTCCTAGAGCACACACGTTATCCATAACCTTACAGAAGGTCACAGCATTATTTCAAGGGCGCAGGGGATTGAGAACCATCGAATATATTTAATAATCGTATACAGGAATAGCCAATAAAAATGAAGCAGATGAAAGATGAAAAATAATAGTGTCAATATAAACCTCCTTTATCTTGCTGCATTTCAATGACGATCTTCTCACGTAAGGTAAAACCGTACTCCGCTAAACACTTGAGGGAAACCCGTAACACTAATTGAGGAAAAACATTAACAGGTCGAGAAAAACCGTACAAACGATTTTAGAGATTTTCTTTTCCGGTATAACAACTCTCACTTTGCGTGTGTCCAAATTCTGCACGGAAAACTGGACTCTCTTGCGACTTGCAAGTCCTAGTCTTGGGAGTCGACTGGAGCAGGCCGTGACGGACTGTCAGATGTATCAATCCGTTGCAACGATCACAAAAACCTATTTGTAACATACGGTGCATAATTATCCGCGTCATAAGGTCGAGAATCGCCTGCACGGTTCGCGCCGATATCCTTGCCACACATGCGTACCGAGAAGTCGCTTGAAACGTTGTCAGATTTCAAATATCTGCTTGGCTTTTAATTGGCGTAACGAAAATTATGCTCTCCGAAGACAACAATAAAGGTCAGATTGTCGTGAACTATATTATACCAGTAAGTAGGAGGAGGTACGGCAAGAGGATGGTGTTATAAGTGCTAATTACTTAACAGAACTTTGGTGTCTCTCTGTTTATTATTATTGTTCTTTGAAGTGGACTCGTGTGTCTCGTGTGAAATGGCACACGGGTATGGTACGTACGTCGTATGAACGAAACCATCGATATATGTGTGACGTCACTGCAAAGAATAGTGTATGCGATTTCTGAAAAAATACCGTGTGTACAAAGTAACGACTTTCTATTGATTCTGATTGATCAGGGGGACGATAATCAGTTGGAGTTTTTTTTTTATTTTTTTTATTTATTTTTTTACTATATTATAATAAAAAAAATCAGTTGGAACTGGGATAGGTATTCATACTGCAAACTATCTACGAGTTGTTAAAAAACTCAAATACTCACATTAAGCCACACATTCAATTCTTTTATAAATAATATTTGAACAGCGTTGAACTTCTACACTTGAATAACTTAATAGTATCGACGAAATTAAAATTTTTATACTGGACACGCCAACAGAGACCGTATAAGATCTTTAAATTAGTCAAAGTAAGAGGTCCTGCCAAGTTTCCCTGTGGTCAACTGCAGAAGCCTCGTTTAAAAGTTTGTTCGCAAAGTTGCAACGATTTCTATATGTAATACATGGAAGAAGCCAAATACATGTAGCACGAAGAAAAATTCTTTCAGCGGTGCATATTTATGGAAAGTAATTACGGACTCGGACAAGGGCAATGGAAAATCGATTTTTTTTTATCCATACAGAATGCTTGAATAATATAAGCTTTTATTTATTTAGTACTGAAACCCCTGTGATATGAAAGTCATTTGATATTTTGTGACCATGATATCTTTAAGTCTAGCGAAAAATTTTATACTTTGGATCAGTTGGTTAATTGTAAGCTTTCTCTTCATGAAATTGTTCACGATTCAGATGCTCATCATCATCATCAGATGCTTTTATCGTTTTACCGTTTTACACGTGCGTATTCACAGAATTGAGAAAAATTAAGGGCATAGCTTTTTCTTTCACCATGATAACTATATTTATATTTGGTAAAACGGCAGGTTGGTGGTAAAATGATAACCTTAAATACCTAGACACCTAAATAACTTTGTTACATACCTTCACAATGAATAACCTTCGAGTAAACAGACATTTGTCGCTTTCATAATCGGCGCCGTTCCGACGCCACCGTTATCGATTTTTATATGTAAAGAGCGACGAATCGTATTTTTACATCTCGTATCATTTATTTAAATAATTATGTCATTATTGCATTACTTGGAATCATTTATTTAAATAATTATGTCATTATTAGAAGCATTTAATGCTAAGAGACACCTTTAACATTTGAACTATATATAAAACGGTAGCCCAAGATGATGTCTACCTCCATGTATAAATCAGCGAATATTATATTATATAGAATGATTCGTTCAATGAACTGTTAATGAAACTTTGGATTATTATAAATGTCAGAATTGACAAAATGAAGAGAAGCTCGTACTAACAGTTTAAGCCTTGGTTTTTCTTATTCGGAAGGTGTTCCCGTTTCTATTTTTATATAAATCACGAAATATCAAAAAAGGAGGAAATTACTTTGTACAGTGAACGTATTATCTTTATTAATAACTTTAATGAATGAAATAATTTTCTGCTTTTTAGATTTACGAAGCATGTAGGCGAAGACAGGCAACCATAGTACTGGTAGATGAGAAAGGGCTATTGTGCTCTATGTCGTTGTACGAAGGACCATTTTAGATCAACCTTTTCACCTGTGGTTAAGCGAAGAATCATTACGGCTAATCTAGCAACGTAATTTTATGGACACGCAAAATACACATTATCGTTATAGTTCGTCCCATCCTGAGACACGGAAGCAGGATGGAAACGGTCAAGGCCGGACAGTCAGAGCTAGTCAACAACGACACCATTGTAGCTCGTTTGATCCCGAGACACGAACCTCTTACGATGGGCAGGGTCAAAAACGGTCTATCAAGGCTGGTCAAAAGCCAGTCGGTATAGCTCGATTCATTCTAATACAAGATGAAACAGCTTTTTAGGATATAAGCGATCAAGCCGATTTACCAAAGCTGGATAAAAACGGCATTGTTATACATTATGTGGTAATGATACATGGACCTTGCAGGATGGAAATGGTCAAATACCGTCTACTATAGCTGATCAAAAACGAATCGCCAGACTCTAGCCAGCTTAGAGGAAATTATCGGGCACTACCGTTTTCTTCGCCGTTGTACTGAGATTTTAAGTTGGGTGAAAGAAAGTTACCGATGCCGGTCGGGAGGTCCTGGGTTCAAATCCCGGGTCGGGTACTATTGGATTTTTCTGATTTCGAAAATCTAGTAGTGACTCGGAGTCTGGATCTGTCCGGTGTATGGCAATAGGCTCACCACTTGTTCCAAGGAACGTAAACGTAACTGGTGAAACGTGGGAGTGTACTACACTTCTGTGCCTACCCCTTCGGGGATTACAGGCGTGATGTTACGTTTGAAAGAAATTTCAAGTTTAGTAGTAGGTACCTACTTATTTCGTAGTTTTAAATTTTAAGATTGGCTTGTATGTTAATGATTTATATCGTGGACCTTCAGTATCTGAGATATAACTGTAAACAAGCAGGTATTCAATAACGAAGACTTTTTTAGCACGCAACGTAAAATCGGTTACCAGTTATGGGATTGATTCATGATAAATGTTTCTATTTATCTGTTATTCCTTCTTCTATTACAGACTTATTACATTTATCATCTATCAAACAATAATTATCTATGGAGACATTACTTATCTTCTAGGAATATAAGATATATATTCTTGGAAGTGATACGAATGTATGTAAACACTGGCAATTTATGGTAACTATATAATAAGCTGAGATTTCCAAGAAAAGAAATATAAAGTGCAGACGTAACGTATTAGGGGAACTCACGGTGGGCGGTATGACGTGGGGAATGATTCATCCAAACTGAATGTATCATTTCAAACTGATGACGTCACATATGTCACAACGACGGCGAGATATCGATTAGAGATGCCATATTTAGATAAGTAACTACCATAACCGGCTTGGGAAATAAAGGAACGTAAAAATTATTGGCCTTCTATGATTCAACGGTTATATGTATAGTGCTGGAAAGAATATTTCATACCATTTAATTTGATCTAACCTTTGTAACATGAGTATATAACACACAAATTAACCGTTGACGATTACTGAAATAATCAAATTTGTATGTATCAAAACGAATCGAACCGGCGCTACTGAAGAGAGTGACGAATGTATAAATGACCCCGTCAGGTCTGCACTGATAGTCATAACTAGTACTGGGTGTTTTCTGTCTAGTCCGTATCAGACATGGCGTGACTGTATAATAATAATAATCGAAATGGGAAATGGGCAGTAAAGAGTTGTATTAGTTCCTTTATGCTAGTTTGACCTAAATATTGGCTATGTAGTCGGTCGAGTGGATGCAGGTACGACTGCCAAGCAAGTCCTACTGGATACACCAGTGGATACACAAATACAAGCGTTTCTAATATATACGATGCTTTATGTGGCAGTAACAATGCGTAGAGTGAATATGCAGCGGGGAAAACCTCGCAATGCTAAAAAGTCACGACTTGTAATAAACAAATCACAATCGTGTTGGACATTAATTGAGCTATATGATGTATTATAATCATCCAGAACGTAATGACATTTCGTCGTTAAAATAAATGTAAACTAAACCGTGTTCAAATTAATTTAGACGCCTCGTAGGTACTAAAATGTTTATGACGCACTCCAAATGTGAAAAATTTAAATGATGAATTTTCTATATTTTCAGAATTTTCTGTCAGTGCTAGGAATATGAAGCATTAAACAAAAATTTATAAAATGCATCTATAGAAATTTCCCGAAAAAAAAATTTGCCGAAAGGAATGTCATGCCAAATCTCCTCGACCGCTATAATGAGTATGTGCAAATCTAAAAATAAACATGGCGTCTTCTTTTCCCGCTTGCATCGTCACCGTCATTATTGTTCCCAGATAATACACAACAAACCCAGAAATAATGACCTACATATCCACATGATTATACCTACATACATCATTATATATTAATTTATCAATAAAACAACATTTTTGCTTATTTTCCTCTTAGCTACGATAATGCAATTAAGGAGTCATCACGTCGGACTCCTAACACAGTGTCACAGATTGGAATTCCGATGGTTAGACCTGAATGTGGATTATATTCTTATTATTACGTGACCAGGCCACTAAAGAAACGAAAATCTCTATCTCAGTACTAACCTACGGAATCTGCGACGCGTTTTGTCGCATAGTTGCTAAATGTTTGCACATAAATCTATCCCACAAAAGAGGCGGGAAAAAAGAGGTTACACTTTTCAGTGTGTGGCCAGTACCCACGAAAACTAATAATAGGCATATATTACAATTTATTCATGATATTCATGAAAATAAGATTTCATACTGCCTTTAGAATGTAACTGAACAATGCAGTTGGACCTACTATAATCCTCAGACCAAAGCTTACTATTTTAATAAAGGAAAATCAGTGACTACAATGATGATCAGTGGTTACAGTCAATGATTACAGTGGAGTTACAGCCAGACCTTAAGTAGGCCTCTCTATATTATACATCACTATTGTGACTAGCAAACAGAAACTGAAGAAAATTAGTGAAAATATAGCAATCCTTTCAAGTCTAATCTATTTATACCTTATACATGAATATACACATATTTTATTAGAAAAGTACACTGTAATTTTTCTGTTTAGTCATTTTTAATTTGGAATCAGAAGACTGTGCAAAGAATTATTAACTTTGATTGATTGAGTTATCTATATACTATGTTTAAACCTCTATCACTGCCTTATCTATATGTAAACCGAGGTCGCCTAATAGCATGCTCAAGATTCTTATCAAAGCAAAAGACTCTAGACAAATCTGATACGACAAACTGATAATATCAAGTGTTATTAAGTAAATGATTTTTTATATGATATCACTAAATATAAAAAATATTGTATGTGACACATATAAAGTAAGTCCTCACTTTTTTCTGATTTTTTATAGGGAATACAAAAAGATATCCAAATATGTAAAGATACATTTTAATTAAGCCATTTGTGATGCTGGCCACACAGAAGATCCATTCCAATGGTGAAAAAATAGGTTGAAGGTTGAATTTGTTTAATTTAATAATTATTCAAGACTCTATATAATATTTAAACTTGTTCTTCACTATGTACCAATTGCTAGCTTCAACTTGTTTTATAAGTAAATGTAATAAATTTCAACACATTCTTGCCTCGTTTCATTGTTTTAAGGGATTGATTTTGGAAATTATTTCAAACAGCTTTTATTCCTTTCCATAGTACTATCTATCTGCATAACAAATTTTATTAATAGATGTAATATGATACCATCAGATATACTTTCTAATATCATATTTTCATGAATGTTACTCGGAAAAAAGTTGGTATATGGTGGACTCATTTGATAAAACTCTTAATGAAAATTAATGATCCTTTTACAATATTATATTGCTTTACTTTTATTCCTCACACAGTATCAAGCAATAGATTCTTGAGTAACTTACCTACAATGAGAACTGGGTAAACATTGATCTTAGTAAACACTGTATATTGAAGTCAATGATCCACAATACCTACTCAATATCCAATTAATGACAGGATGCTGTTTGAGTGTATTTGTCGGTGTATGTGTGTGTGCTAGTATGTTGATGTAGTGTAATTAGTTTGAAGGTTAACCATTTCCTCACCGTATATTTAATGAACATTATTTCTATTCAATATTATGTGTATCATGCTTATAATCTGTATCAAAATTATGTGCCATTGATTTTTTATACTTGCACTATTAAACTATGTTATGTACATATCTACTGTTATATATTTTGATTGTGCTGTAGTTGAAAATGTATGCATTGTGAGGGATATTAGAGCATATTTTTAGTGTTTCCTCTTAAATAAAGAATCAATGATACTTAATTTTGATCAGTTACTCATAATTGAACTTGGGTCAAGATCACATGAAATTATCAAACGATACTATATTGAGTACATTGAAAATTTTCTTTTAATAAAATCATATGATCTTTGCTATTTCATAATTGCATACAAACTTTTTGTAAATGTAGCGCAGTATTAGTAATTTTAAAGATATTGGTTTTATTATAAACCCAGGTTTCTACTTGATATTATTACAGTACTCAGTGGTAGATAATATATTACCCATTTGTCAATCTAAACAAGTCTTCATATTAACACTGGTATATATGTCGTAAAAAGCTAATTGGTTTTGCATAATACGATTCAGTTTCCTTATAATCATTAAATTAATGAATATCATTGAATAATAAGGTTACCCCAGTTTTGTTATGGTACTTTTATCTCATTCTGTCAATTTATAAATAAAATGTTAATTCAATATCATATAACATTGCAATAAAAAGCCTAAAAATAAAAAAAGGCACACAAAGATATCAGCATGCATACTGCATAGAATAAAATGCTTCATATAGATAAAAATAGGTGTTAAATGCATATGTTACTGACGCGAGCTGCACTTCTCAGCAATAACTGGTACCTATTGCCAATTGTAAAATAAATCAGTGTGCATTCAACTGTTCTGTATGTTGCTTGTCCCCCGGGCATTGTAATTGCGTACTTAGCAATATGTTAATATAGTTGTACATAATATTTTTTAACCACTTCTATAATAGTAAAGAAATACATTGTGAAAAAACCTGCACTCTCTAGATTAAAAAAAAAAAATCTAAAGTGTGTGAAGTCTACCAAGCTGCACATGGCCCAATCATGGTGTTAATCCTCTCATTAGGAATGGAGACCTATGTCCAATAGTATGATAAAAGGGTTGAAAAACTAATATTGACTTCAAATTAATATAAAATTTTCAATCAAGCTACATAGAACAAAATATGTATTATTTTTGTCCCTGAACGTTTCATAAGCTCGCTCACTCCTTTATAAAACTTCTTGATAGTTATACATACTATACAAAATTCATAATTAAATGGAATCAAACTGAATTTGAATACCAATTCTATGACAAGAAGGCTCACTATCAATGTCTTTAGATAATCCATTATCACCACTGTAAGGTACATCTTTAAGTTTGTAAGCAATTATTAAATATTTGGGCCGTTTGTGACACAACACAGGCAAATCGTGACAACATCAAAATATATTTGTATGTATATGTATAAAAAATATAGAGACCTCCAGGATGTACACCTTGACTCTGCCACATCCTCCAAATTTACAAACTGCGGCAAAGAAAAAATATTAATGTAGAAAAATGTATATAGAAATGCTTATACATACACATTGTGTTGTAATTTGTTTGCTCTGTCGAGTTTAGCTTGTCTGTGGCCGTTTTGAATAGATCTGACAGCACTTACACTGCTATCCACAGATTAACTGAAACAAATGCACAGATTAATTTATTTAACAGAAATTATATTTAAAAAACGTAACATCACGCCTGTAATCCCCGAAGGGGTAGGCAGAGGAGTGTAGTACACTCCCACGTTTCACCAGTT
>DWFV01001146.1:0-11782 GCA_018246775.1 Parelbella machaon machaon
TCCGATCTGAAATGGAATGGAAAAGAATGAATGAATGGAAAAGGATAAATTGCAATAATTTGTGCAATGGTTCTTTTTTTAATGCGAGCTTAGGACAATTTAAGAAGATAGGAGTGATATACGAAACGATTGTAGAAGTGACGCAAATCAAATAACAAAAATTATGTCTGAACTAATACAATTTCTGAAGTATAACACACAAGAGATATTACCATTATCATAAATGGCAGTCAATGAAAGAGTTACAGTCGTTAAGTTCATATCGTACAATCGTAACTATGTAACAGCAATCGTCATTTGTGATAACATCCTTTATTATGGTTATGGTTATGGATTATGTATTAAAATGCACCTGTACGACACTTGCATAGTTCGTCGGTTCCTTAAAATTATCACCGCTGGAAAGAAAAATAAAGTTTTGAATATCTCATATACATAAAGAGCAAATTTATTTATAAACAACAATCATTAATTTCCCCTCAACAACATTTTACTAATACTTCCTTATAGTCTTTTTAGTATATTAAACAAATATCCATACTTGATAAATATACCAGTGAACTTCACGAAATTTCCTGGTCATATAAAAAGCATAATTAATAATAACATAATTTAATTCACCCGTAAGCCGCATTCGACCGCCTCCTACAAGTTCAAATAAAATCTACACATTTTCCATGGGATAATGCATTAGTCCGGATTTAGCCCGCGTATCGGGAACGAATCGTATTGCCCTGGCAACTGCACATCACTAATTGCCGTGGCGAAGGTCCAGCACGATTCGTTCGGTCTCCTATACACGCAATTTTCTAATCACGCATATATTTAACTTAATAAACTAGTCCAACAAGATTACTATCTACACAATTTACAAACTTTACCTATTTTCATTTTAGTTAAAGAAATATGCTCGATTAAGTTTAACACCAACTATAAACTGCCCCGTTCGATGCTGCCACAAAATAAATGGAACCGTTAACAAATACCTAATGACGCTCTTAAATTAGTACTATCGATATTATATCTTATGGAATTTCAACGGAATGGCAACTTATTCAAAAGCGACGCATTAAATCAGCATTGACATAAATTATACTTGCGGAACATTTATCTCCGAGTTCTTGGAAAGGCAGAACATTTTAACACTGATGTAGACAAACGATACACATTGACAAATTAATACAGCCGTATCTCTTGTCTACTTTAAAATTCTTTAAAGCGCAATAATACGGCCTAGCGTTATGAAATGAAACCGTTATGAACGTTAAAGTGTTAAAAAGAATGAGCCTAATAGCTTCCAATTGAATATTTTCCCCTCGGGAACATCGCTTTTAGCATCCCACCCGATATCATGGAATACGCTCGTAAATCATGGCCCACTGACAGTCGCCTCCCTCGGTCTAGCTGTACAGAAACTAGAGCGCTATAATATTTCAGTTCCACTACATTACTCCCTAGTAATTAAAATGCGGACGGATTCTACCCCGAGATGAAATTCAGAATGCTCGTATTTCATTGCAATTAGGAGGATGACAAATGATTCATCCAGAGAGTGAACATTAAAGCGGGTTTGAATATATCACGAAAATTGAATACGTTCGTCGACTCTCCTCATATTTATATTCCACCGGGACCTATTATAGCAGTCGCTGAACGTACATAGAAAATTGACGATATAACAGACAGGATGTAAGTATTTGCGAGCGTGACCGTTTGGTTTTGTGTTACATTCATCACGTTGACGATTTGGCGTGTCACGATGCACGTCATGAGCGATTCGAGAATTTATTTCACAGCCCAAATGAACACTAACAAAAACAACATCCTCGCCGATAAATCACCTATCTGGTACGTGCCCGGTCACTCTTAGGAGTCATACACATGACAGGGACAAAGTCAACCTTCCAGTATATTTAAAACACTATGCACCGAAGTGTTACAATCTCATAATAGAAAAACCATGTTTCTCGATTTTAAACCATTACGACTGACAGATATAATGTGATGAAGATTTCCAAAATATTTTATATTTTGTGTTTGCAATCTACTTCTTCGGTGCCATTTGTTCGAATATTCTATTTCATTTGTTCAAATGTTCTATTTCGCAAAGACCACCTTTAGATTCATAAATGGCAACAATCTCAACTATGAAAGCTTTTAATAAGGTCAAATCTTGAAGCTACCTACGTGCAGCTTCTCTAGTCATTTCTAATACCTTATCTACAAACCCGATAGAATCAAATATTTTACAAAAGGTAATCCTTGTCGTCCTATAGAACTTTTGTATTAAGATTCGTTTAGCTGCATAATATATTTTTTATTGTTCAAATATTCATTATAATACGGACTTATTTTTCATACGAACTTTAGTACTCTCGTGAATTTAATAAGACATTGAGAAATGATTTTACCGACTAAGTTTTCTATAATAGCAAGATAATACTGCGTCTCGTTAGTGCACTTTAAGTCGATGCGAAATGCTTCATGCGTTAAACATTCCAACAGAATCCCTTCGATTTAAGCAAATTTTTCCAGGATATGAGTATTACGATAACACTTATTGTTTACATTTTGCTTTCAGGTTTCAATTTGGAGTCCTTAAGGATTAATTGGAATACCGTATCCTTGAAAAGAGCTAATTAATGGAGGAAGAACATTTTTCTAATGCTATTTTCAATCACCTTTAACCTCGAGCTGGAGTGATCACGCATCTTTCCCCGCAACTTTCTCCATTGTAACATGTTAAATTTGATCATTATCAGTGGTCGCGCTTGTGGCCGCGTCCTAGGCGGTAATTGTATATTCCGCACGTCGGCGACATAGCGGCCCATTCACCCGTCCGCGGGGCACATTACAATCAATTATCGGGCCGGTACGCGGCCTGCTTGCGTGTAAACAACTCGCACTACGCTAATACAAACCGCATATATACATAAGTATATAAATACTTAATCATATCTATACATACATATGTAGTTTATCAACCGTGGTTCATAACACCATTAGTAACATTACCATAGCCCATAACACAAATTCTTTTGATACTTTCTTTGAGATCAGATGGCCGTCCATGAAGATGTCTCAAGATATTACTATAAATATTATAGACATTGACGCTCGTTATACTCACAAGGCCTTACTTATGTTTCAGCTCGGATTCTAAGTATTTTCTCATACACTATATATTAGAGACAAATCAGATATGGTACTATATGGTAGGTAAGAATATTTAACTATAATTATATACTTAGCGTTATATGAACTTCCCTGTGATTCCGTGTGTCTTCTTACAAAAATGCGGGATCCCGTAGTATCTTTATTTTAAAAGTTGAGAGCATTTTTGTTGATATTTTATTATTGCATGTTTCTCCCTTTACATGGAAGGTATTTACTAAAAAATAAGAAAATTTTTATGGTATTAGAAACAAATTTAACGCTACACAAAATTATATGGTTTGCGTAAGATTTACTATACTACAGGCCATATCTCTGTTCAATCGATCGAAGAATTTTCGAGAAGCGTTGTTGGAACATCTATTCATAATGGGTAAATCAATAAAATACTAAACAGACTTACAATATCAACGAATTCCGATCACGTGGATTCAAGTATCCAACGAGTTATGACCATACACCAAATTAATACAATATCGGGAATAAATGAAAGTTAACTAATTTCGAATTTGGATGTGTCTTGTGGCAATTAGGGGGACGCCGAAGCTAATAATGGGTAATCGATGGGCGTTTATGGAATTTGGAAACCAGATCGTGAATAATGGAGGAATGTTTGGATGAGGCCAGTGTTAATGGTCGGTGTCAGAGGTCGATGCTGCCGCGTGTGTGGCCGCTGTCGCAACGCCGCACAAACGCGTAATTTGTTAAGATGCGCTCAAATATGTATCTCTGGTTAGATACCGTTTGACATAACTACTGTATTTTTTAAATCAGAAGAGAAAAATATCTTGTGAGTGTCTATGACACATTTTTATAGCTTGGCCCGTGCAGCGTGAATTACATTTATCATATATGGACTGTTTTGCAACTTGAGATGAAAAATCTTGCGATTAATTAAAAAAATTCTATTCAATCATACATTGATGATAATGTCACTAAATAGTTTGGCTTAGATATCCGTGGAGATAGTGGCAACTCAAAAATTCTTTACATCTCTGAAACTCCCCACATCTTGTTTAGATCAAAATGCTAGTTTTACATTTCCAAAACAAAAACAACAATCCTACCTTTTTTTCTATAGGATGTATGAAAAATCTAAAACACGTCCTTTGAGTACAGTCAAGTAGTTCTTATTATCTGTAATGTTACCATATTTTGACAACCGTTGTAGATTTTTGGGAAGTCTACTGACAATGAGCTTTACTTAACACCAATGCGGCCCGTCTACGTATTTCGTTATAAAGAATCTCTATGAACGTGCCATTCCGCACTTAGCAAAAATCAATGACACATATTTATTGCCCAATCAAACGGCCCTCTAAAATAATATAGTATACAAACATTAAGCAACAGACTGTCAAATCAAACCTCAATACCAACAGAATGAAGAAATGACACCAAGTAGAGTCGCCGACGAACTTAGTACCTACTGGCCGAATAGACGTTATAGATAAGTTTATCGATTAAAAATAGCTCGACACACTATCAGAACGTTCAATGAGAGATAATGTGTTTTTATTGTCGCTAGATATAGAAAGCGAGACGATGAGAGACGAGGCGGGGCGGGGCGCGGCGGGGTCAACACCGGGCGCAATCGTGCAATCAATGAAACAAACAATAAATGAATAACTCACAACGATAACCTAACCCAAATTGTATTACGTTTGAATGGATACGGCGGTTGACACAAGTTGGCACACGCGTACATTGTAAGAGATAGAGCGCTTCTCGTTACACTTACTGCAACTGCCACACTGCAGCTTGTCTGGGAATACGATGCGCCCATGAACGGATGTCTTTTCTAAATACATAACAATTTTTCTCTATTACAATGATTCGGTAATCGTAGTTTAATCCTATCGTCGGGTTTTGAATGAAATAAAAAAAAAATTTTTTTTTCCAAAAAACTAACTTTTTCTGTGGTCTTTACACATTTTTGACCAATAAACGCTTGTATCCCTATCTTCAAAAATCCGCTTGGAGCAACATTGCAAATTTGGCTAGCTAAGAGGTTTACGTCTCGTCCACGATCACATATTGACCCGATCAGTCATTGCTGGCAATTCTGTAACGTTCTTGCACAATAATATTTTGTTAAAAGATTTGTAACGATGTCATGTTCATTTGATCATAACTATTACCTTGTCGGATTAAAACCCGTTTACATGATAAAAAAAGAATCATCTGAAAGAAATTAATCCAGCAGTAGAATATCCAGCAACTACACTGTTTAGACTATCAGGATAATAATTAGTTATTCCCACTCGCAACAAGCCCGGGAATGCCAACACGACACAAAAGCTGTCTCAAGCAAGCTGCGGGCCCTTCTAAAACAATGCCACTATTGAATTACAGTTACACGCCATGCAGAAGGGCTACAAGTCGCCTTTCCGTTTATGGAAACTCGATCAAAACTCCTATTACTAATACTACTATTACATAAGTATTATATCAGAAACCTCTATAAGTATATATACATTGCCATCTTCTAAGACCTGTCGAGCTTTGCTCTATACTTAACCGTCAATGTATCCATTATCATTTATTATTACATCATACATTGCTGGTTCACAAATGGATTTTCTTCGAGAGCTGTCTAAAACTGTCAATGGATAAAAGTATTACTTGTGAAACATGTGACTATGAATTATCATAATCCGAACGCAGATCTGGGCGATGGTACCCAACTACCCATTACTTACACTCCGACACGTGTGGGCATGCTAATTCAGTCTTTGGTGCGACGTGACACGAACGATAATTGCGTGTACGTTCGGCGAGCGTACGTTGTGCACGAGGCCGGTCATGGGCCGAGATCACTGGCGACAGTCTCCAATGAGTTGTGAAGGAAGGGTTAGCATAAAAAACGACTTTGCTTTTACCATTATAAGAGCATTACGTGCAGCAAGCGTTTTATCTACAATAACATGGCCGCGATACGAGCATTATTTATTTACTCGTTACTGCACTAATGTTAAGGAACACAACGAGCTAGCATAACTGTCGACAGTCCCTGCAAGAAGCAGAGTTATGATAGTAATTACTCGTGTATGTATACGTAAGTGTGTTGCGATCCAGATCTTTTCTAAAGAACCACCCAACGACTTGCACTGCGCATTAAACATAAATGCTTTCATTTATGCTTTATCAAATGGGCACGACAATAAAAAAAGTGCGATAAAAAAAAGTATTCATTGGTAGTACATAAAACTGGTAAAATATAAACGAGATTATATGCGTCTATCAGAAGTTAGTTTTCGAATAAAATAAAATTATACGTTTAGTATCCGATTCAACAACTATCTTTTGGCTGGAGCAGGACCTCGTAATTAATACAATATGAATGGAATTCAGTAAAAGTCATTGAAAAACTACTTTTCTTTGTCCAAGTCAAACTGATAGCATACTATACTCCTAATTATTATATCTTTTTGTGAAAAACGTGGTATCGTCACATCTGTTGGTTATGTAATTGTAAAAAAATCTTCTCCAAGATTCCTTCAACAGATCTGACAGCTTTCACTGCGTATGCAATGGGCGTCGCCGTGATCATCCTTAATTAGCATCTGTACACGTTGTGCAGCCAGAATATTTATCACGTCACTACGTAATCGACACAGTCATATAAACACGATGAGAAGAAAGAAAGAAAAAAATTCAAGGTTGACACAATAAATGTCCAAGCTAAAAAAAAACCTATTTCTCCCGTTAAAAATAATATCACAATATTGAACGAGGACTGCCATCTCTGCGTAAAAAATACGTATCGAAATAACCAAAACATATTTTTTAAAAGCTTGGATTATTCATCACGGTACTAATGATCACACTAAGGCACAATTTAAAATTGCTTAAAAGAGATTCACCACTGAATATTGATAAAAGCACGAAGACGACATCCGTTTTATATTCAACGCTATATTTCAGATACATTTTAGCAGAAAACACAGTGAAGTAGCCAATAAAGTTGTGAGGAGGATAATTAAAAACAAAATAAAACCATATATTCAAATTCTAAACAAACTAGCTTTATACAGTAACAATATTAAGCACATGAAAACGTGAGGATATCATTCGAAATTTTAGTTTTAATAATAAAACTCTCTGGTTATACCATGAAAACAGAAAAACCAGCACAGTGGACAAAGAGCCAAAATGCCGAACAAATGGCAAGCAATGCAATGAACGAGCACACGTTTATTATCTCGGGTCGTGTTTACAGTTGCGATCGCTACTGGGGCTGCGCAGGCGCCGGCAAGACGCCGCGACGTTTGGATAATTCATAAGGCCCTCCGACCACTGCTTGCCGGCTCGCGAACCACCGGCTTCCTGGCACCCATATCTGCGCTGACAACACACCAAAACTGGTAGCGTTACAACTTAAACATCGAATTGGACGTGCTCGCATCTCTGACGTATGTGGCGGTGTTAAAAAGAAAATATCGCGCGACCATCGCAGCGACGCGTACGAGCCTCATATTTACGGCACTGGCGTATAAATCGAAAGCGATATTGTACGCTCCTGAGAATTGATTTATTAGCAAATTTATTTCAAAATAACTCTTTCGCGTCGCCGCCACCCACGACTCGAATTTCATGTAACGAAATGGATTCAAATTTTCTCGTGTTATTTACGCTAATACACACGACAGAGATCATTAAATTCTATTTACGTAATCGTCGTCCACAAACAAAACATTTGTATGCCACATCGGACGCGTGTTTCCCTAAACTATCAGTTATCCTCTCTACATGTTTACCTGCGCTTCAGTACGTACATACAAACAATCTGATATACAGGTACAGTTTGTTTAGTTGCAGAATTTAGGAACGAAGAGATTTTAGCTCACGCCCAAAATACAAACCGACAAACAATGTAGATATAAATGATAATGAAACAATTTATTTTAAACAATTCATATGATTTTATTTAAACTAATTACAATTCATTAGCATAAACTGTAATTGTAGGTAAAAACGCAAAGCTCGCGATAATTATACGGAAAAACAGAAGTTCGACAAAAATATTGGACGGACATTGGACTTCTAGATTGATAAAGATCCGTACAGAATCGTATAAAGGGAAAGTAATTGAGATTCGGTGAGATGTTAAACGTTTGCGTACCATAATGGCAAGGCGATTCAAGTAATTCACCGGCACTAAATAGCCGTGCGCCAGTTTATTACAGCCGAAACAGATTTATATCACGACAGTTAAAACATAAACAATCATTAAAGAACAGTGAATTCATCTGCCCACTTACAAAGAGATAATATCAATGAATTAACTCCACCACACTGAACCGAATCGACATACTTGGCAAATGTTTGTGTTGCCATATTTCAACTTGAAAAATTACAAACATCAAAAAATTTATAAAACAACATAAAATACACACGAACTTCAATAAATAAACATTTTTATTAGAATTTACTGCTTTATAATATTAGAAATTATACAAGTACACAAGTACATAAAAGTACAAAACAAATAGATAACAAAACAATGACATATAAAGATAAATTGAATAAAAGTACCAAGCGAACATTACGAGGCAATTTGGAATAGTTTCGAGAAAAACGGCAACACTACGTATTACGAATTTTATGGTCGTGTGTATTTCATACGAGGAGCGGGACGACATTCATGCAGAGGACGTAACGCGAAGTGGAGATTCAGTTCATTTTAATGGTCCATATTTGTGATGAATAAAAAGTGAGACTGTTAAAGATCACCGCGTCCATGACGGAACCGCTGGCGCCAATGCCTGTTGAATTTTTCGACTCGTGTGAGAGCATAAAAATTATCATATTTCACCGCGGTTCATGTTAATGGGATGCGATCTCCCACTCGATGGGTTTGTGCAAACGTTTGAGGCAATTTAAATTCGGAACGGGTTAAAAAGCATACGTGAGATTGTTGCAGTGCGATATACATCTAACGGTAGACAAGTTACGTGGAGTAATAGCTAATATAAAACAATTCTGTAAATGCGTACACAACATTTAAATTTGACGCAAAGATATTATTGACACGCAGGTTTTATTCCGCACTGATTCAAGATGTGATATGTGAACCCACTTTAAAAAATCTCAAATTTTTTATATTTCGAAATTGAAGAAACGCGGCAAAAAAATCTAAAGAGAAAAAGCTCTGGACAATCTCAACGAGATTTTAAATCCGTTCTCGGTCATGTTTCCAGCGATGGCTGCACTCAATCCCATGGCATGGTGGCGGTCGGCGACGTCTGCGCAAGAAAAAATCTCGCTCGCCTAATAAGGACCTAGTACGTGCTTGGACACTACCGTTTGCGATTATCTCACGGCCCACGGAACGGGGTCATGTGGGAACCAAATTGCTGCTTCTGTACTTAATGACTGCTTTTAAAATAAATAACTCGGAGCTCGAGTCACGGAATGCTTCGCGGTCGTGTAAGATGGAAATGATAACTTTTTTCTTTGCATAGCCGCTGACGAAAATAGCGCGACGATGATGTTACCACATCATCTATTGCCTCACGTGGAAAATAAAGTAGTTACGCTGAATATAGATAGCGTTAATATAGCCCTAACAGTAATTACACTAAATTGAGACAAATTACATCCTTCGCGAGGTATACAAACCTTGCGAGACTTTACTAGGAGCGTACTCATACAAATTAGGGGATTTAATTAACATAGACAGCTATTTTTAACCGCGATCTGGATAACAGGCGCACATAACATTAATTATGGCCATGCAGCATACGAACTTTCGTATTCTATTGCCGTATTAATTAATCATTTATAGGAGTTGATCAAACGAGTATGAATAATAAACGTAACTCGTGCCCATATGTGGTAATAGCACGTTGAATGAAAATAACGAATTCTAGAAACTTCTCGGATCGGCGACGCGGGCGACGAGTAGTAGCCAATAAGACGGCTAGGAAAAAGTTAGAGAATGTCATAATGAAGTACAGGAAATTACTAGGGAGGGACGGTCATTGTTGGCCATAATTACAGTTAAACGCAGGACTGGGAGGGCTAGAGTGAAGTTGAACTTGAATTTAATGAAACCTATTATAAAAGAGCAGCAGCACGGAATCGAGTCGGGGCTCTGTTGGACCATTTATCAAACATGTACGCGTTATTAACGTTTAAGCTAACGCACAGGCAGGCTGTAATTGCTTACTTAAATGATTTTAAAGTGCTGCTGTGGTCCAGAGGTGATTATTAATTGTAGGAGCATAACTTCGTCTATATAATCAATGGAGCATTAATTATATTTCAAATCTACTGGTACCGAATCTCAAGTTTTCGTATAAATGTATGCAGTAACGGTTAGTTATTTAAAATAATCAATCCCTACAAGATTAATCAATTCCAATGCAATAATATCAATTTTATCATTAGGTAATACGATACAAGTAGATATATATCTATAGTTACAAATGTTGATTAAACGTAGAATTCATAAATTGGTCAGACCTCAACATTTTATATATGTATATTATTTTTGACTTTGATTTTGACTTACACTATTTAAAAAGACTGAGCTAAGATATTTTGAACACAAACTAGAAAAGATATTTTTACACTTGTAAATATTAGTTTGCGCTCGGTAAGTCATAAAACAATTCTATTACAAAATTTTGCAAGGTTTTTGCAGTGGTGTGGTTCTGTACTGTTATTACATTACCGAACCTCACCAGTGATCGGGCGCGGGCGAAATTATGTTCTTATTAAACGCGAACGGTCCTTGGAAGCGCATATCGAGATGGTACGAGGCCCATAAACGAAAAACGAACCGGTTTACATTATCGATGGCAGCCGCGATAGGGGGCGAGGCGCCTGCCCGGCGACCACCGCGGTCAGAATAATTGGACGCCACAGGACTTCACACCATCCTGCAACCATCTTCCGAAACGTACGTTCCTTTTCTTACACCTCTCAAATTTAAACGGGTCAGAGAGAGATAAAAACACGCCGGCCAGATTGAATCACAATAAATTGTTATAGCACTTGACGTTCCCAAACGAGAAAGCGATTCGAAGTAATATACGACGATACAAGAATGGAATTTGAGGACGTTGGATTTAATCGTAATGTTTATAACGAACCGTTGGTTTTGGAAGATAGCGCGACGAGACGACGTCGCGTGGTTCTAGTTGTGGGCACGGACGTAGATCGATTAATTATTATCAATCACAATTTCAGTTGGAGGTCGATGAACGTCGCGACTCGAATGTTACTCGATAAACTTTATTCGACAGGGAGATATTTTAAAACACCGATCAAAACACTGTACCGTTGTACACCGTCGCACCGTTGTGCGTAGGGCAACCTAATTAATATCGATCAGTCGCGATGTGGCAAACAAAAAAAAATCGTTAATGTTATCATTGATGTTTGTATTTCATCAGGAGTTCGTCGACCGGGCGAGACGTCGCGGAATCTCGCGAGCGAAGAGTATTTCGGTCCGAGCGGATGCTCATAGGCTTCCTCGGCAGTAAATCCACAAATATATAAATAACCCGGCGTTTTCATACCGGCCAACGGCATAAAGTTTATGCGTACTTTTACGACGGGAGCAGTCGATAAGGGCGTCCTTTACGAGTTCACCGAT
>DWFV01001147.1:0-11831 GCA_018246775.1 Parelbella machaon machaon
TTACGATGAATTAATATATACCTAGAGCTCATAGCCTTGGTATGTTAAGTAACGCCGGGCTCTGACCATCCTTGGTCAGATAACCGCTTTTCATCTTCTGCTGCTTTGTCTATATGCTATTTTCTGTTGCAATAAATCGTTTCAGAGATTCCCAGGGAGTTTTAAAGACTTAATTCCTATACCTAATCTTGGCCAT
Source organism: Parelbella machaon machaon (assembly GCA_018246775.1). NCBI lineage: Eukaryota > Metazoa > Arthropoda > Insecta > Lepidoptera > Hesperiidae > Parelbella > Parelbella machaon. The sequence goes on from DWFV01001147.1 coordinate 197, forward strand.
TCATCCACCAAATATTCATTAAACCCATACATCTCTAACGTAGGTTTCTGGTCTTTTACTGTCCACGTTCACGTATCAGCCACACGTTTTCACTGCAACAATTATTTTGTAGCTGAAATATTTTCGAAATATTAGCAAAGCATAGTGCTGCCGTTCTCAAATTAAAGCCAGTTGATAATGTACATGTTACTTGAAAAAAAATTACAGAATCAGCACCGGTTTTCGTAAGCCACTCGTTCGGGTCTCGCATGGATCGCATTACAGGATCCATTAGGACACGCTGTGAGCGCGCTGCTATATCGCGTGTCGAATTACGGCGTCGTACTTGTAAAAAAACACAATATAAAAAAAATATTGTTATTATATCATCACACCAGGTAGGGCCCTTACGGGCTAGGCAAAGAGCATGAACTGCCAAATACCTCTATCCTTTCTTATGTACCTAGCTTCACATTCGTCACTCTCTTCATACATGCACATCGCTTTCGGTTTATAAAATAAAATAATCACCCCCCTGGACCAAAGGACCTATAAGGTAACAGGTGAAACATGGAAGTACTTTAGTCTTCTGCCTACTTCTAAGAGGAAATACAAGCGTGGTATTATAACAATTAAATAATGTGATACCAATTTTATAACAACATGTTCATTGAAAGATTTATATGTGTAGGCATGTTTAATAAATTGTACGCACTAAATATGCTCCACTCGAAGCGTTTTCCTCGTATGAGTCCACCAACAGATATTTCAGGAATAAGCAATGTAAGCAAATATGTATGTACTTGATGTTCTATATAAAGGACAATGCGAACTGGTCCTACGGTACGGCATTCTTCTAAGCGCGAACTTAATAATAGGCCAGCCACAGTTCAACGGCAGCTAGTTATCCCGGCACACCAATGAGACGATATGTGGCTCCGATGACGTCATTGCGATTGCGTCACGCTAGATGTATGCATAATAAATTATTGAAGTGCTCATTTTTATATCGCCACACTAACTCTAGCAGGACTTTAGTGTTGTTTACTATCAGATTTGCATGGCTATTGATGATTGTAAGCGCTTAATGTCCGGTGGATTTCCAGCTTTATTTGCTGGTTCCACAGCATAAAAATGTAGTTAATCATAAAAATCAAGATCTAAATAAATTCACCTACTATATCATCGTATCCTGGCTTTTGATCGTTCGTCATGGATTCGGTTTCTACCTAGCGCAAACATTTGAATTATGAGCTCGAGTATTTCTTCTGGGTTTGAGTGTGGTGATCCATTCCCAGCTAACCCCAACCCGCATTCCCAGCATGGGGATTATGGGCAAAAACCCCCAGGTTAGTGCACAAGAGCGCTCATCAGGGGAGGCCTATGTCCAGCAGCGTATTGACCTGTGTCAATGATGATAATGATAATTTCACCCGCCACGATTTAACTTAGCCCTCCAGCCTTCCAATGTACATATATCAGCGAATGAAGTATTGTTTGAGCTGTCGATTTCTATGGATTGTAGTATTATAAAACGTATGTCCATATAATCCTATAGATGTTCATAGGACATCTTCCCTATGCGTTTTTCTAGCTCAGGTCAGCCGTTTTTATCTTTCCATGATCAGACAGAATTTCATATATATTCATTCAGAATATTTGGAATAATGTTTTGATGTCATCTCTCGAACGATTCGATTCACTTAACAGCGTGCGATGTGAACTTACCCGATCGTACCGGAAACGAGCGTAATGTGACGTGGCCGGGGAATTCAGGATGCCACGGGAATCGGGAACGTGGGCCCTCTGATTCACGTACTATTAATAGATCATATGCAGTATAATGTCTTATATCTGTAAGTGTTGTTACATCTGCTTTATCCGGATGTAATTATGCATCTCGTTAGTAATAAGTCACTATGTAGAACTTAATCATAACTTTATTATTGTTATGCCATCACGACAGGTTCCTCACGGGGTCGACAGAGGCCACTGAGTGTGAATTATATCTATCCTAATTACAGATCTAACGTGTTTTTCAACATTCATCAGTCTAAATAGAATTTATATGTTCTTGTACAATGGAAGATCTTTAATAATCAACGAATAGTTTTTCAAAAAGTTATTTTATAGCGGCTTCGAGTAACTCGCCCGTTTATTGTTGCGTTTTATGATTCCGACTGGACGGTTGTTAATATGAAATGGGTTTGTGTCGATGATGGCGTTGCCTTGTTGTGAACATCGTGATAGTTTTATACGCTGGCGATGACCTAGAATAAATAGTGTTTAGTCTTTTACTTTTATGTTGAATTCAGTAAATCAAATTATTTATAATTAGACGTTCCTAATTCTCTTGTACATACAAAACGTATAAGATAATGATGAATGTAGGAGAAGCGCGTCTGGTCTGTAAGGATGGAGATATTAAGCGCACGGTGCTCTCTACCTAACCTGTGATGGGACTGGCATTATTATGCAATAGGTATATAAAAGATTATAACAGGTAATTTATATTAAACTTAAGTATCCATAAGCCGTAACGTATGAGAAAAGCGTCAATTAGATTTCGTTTCTCACTTTAGGATTTTCTTATCGGTATATTATTATCCACTGTTAAAATTGACAGTGGTTTTTTTTTTTTAATATTATTATCAGTAATTTTTATATAAATTTCCTTTATTTTACATGGTCTGTAGGAATTAGTATCCTAGAACATAGACCAGCTCGTGAAGCAGCGGAGAGTATTTATCTTTTCAAGCATACCGGAGATATTAACTACTAGTGACTCTTATTCTGAATTTGTTGTCCGGTGCAAGGCAATAGGCTCACCACGTATTCTATATTAGGACGTAAAAGCGTAACTGGTGAAACGTGAGAGTGTACTACACTCCTCTGCCTACCTCTTCAGGGATTACAGGCGTGGTGTTACGTTTCTACGTTTACGGCCAGTATTCTGTCCACAGTGGGACGCCTTATGTAGCGTACAATAGCACCTTGGCACGATATTTGCACCATTGATTTGATACAGTTCACGCTGTTGGAATTGATGAACGTTTCTGTTGGATGACACGTTTGGTAATCGGTGATGAAATTAGGTATCAATAAAAACTACCTATTATTATTGTATTATCACGGCGGGTCCTTTACGGGATAAGGAGGGCTTTGACTGTCAAATATCTTTCTTCTTAAAGACCTCATGTGTTTTTGCTACGTGTTATAACACCATCATTGCCAAACCTTATATCTTGCCAATGCTGGACACGAGCGTCCTTTCGGAAAGAAAAGGATTAAGGCTATAGAGTCTGCCGCGCTTGCCAAGTGCGTGTTGGTAGAGCTCACAGAACCTACAGGACATTATAGACAACTGTAAGGTGTGAAGTATTGCTCACGACGTTTTCCTTCTGATTACTTCGTAATATTTAGACTTAAAAAGCTAAATTTCGTTTATATCTATATCAATAATAATTTCTATTTTATTTTATTAAACGTTAACGTGTATTGCAATTATATTTGATGGTACAATAAATATTGTCGCCTTTTAAACAAGCCTTTGAGGTCGATCAGATAAACACTTTACACGAGAGCTTATTAAGTGAGTAACTGTAACCCGTTTAATATCCAGCGGTGTGCGCTGCTTGTACAATAGGCCTGTACGATAACAATACACACTTATGTTTAACACACGAGTATGTTGTACTGGCGTGTTGCTATGGTGGAAATAAAACTGTTTATGGTCCGAGAACAACGTGAAAATGATAAAAACTTGTCGTTAATAACGTCCCAGAGGCAGCTATAATATATTTTAATATACTGTGCTATAAAATATAGCAAACTACCACAGACGGTAGCTATACAATAGTATATATATTTGCTATAATTATGTGCAGAATATTGTGTGTTGCTGTACCGAGTCTTTCTGTATCTGTTCACATATTTTGACGACGTAAGAGATAATAAATATACTAGTATACTGTAGTCACGTGTGCGGTCACTAGGGCGTTACTGTAAAAAATATATTGTAATACAAAATATGTATAACTGAGAAATATATTATAGCTCAGTCTGAAACGGCCTTTATACTTTATCCTGTCTGAAAACACACGACGCAGCCGCACCGTTACGCGAGGTTTCACCGCATCGGAGACGTTAGTTGCAGATATCGTTGTGAGTATAACATTATTTCAACTTGTTCATCTGACATATACGAAGGGTAGCTTACATGTCTGTGGCAGCAACTCAAATAGTGTCAATCACGAGAGGTTTCGAAGCCGTAAGATAGCATGCGGTGAGTTAGAAATGAGTTAGGTGTATTTGAGAGTGAAGAGAATTAGAAATGGTGTTCGAATTTTGTATGGAAAACTTCTGAGGCTTATTCCACGTTTATGCCCCAAGAAGAGAAATCAATCAAACAATAGTACTTTTTAATACAAATTAGGTACTTCAAGGAATTTTTCTTTCTAGCTTATTTGTGGTACATTTATTTGTACGGTCAGCAAGTTAACAGAGTCCGGAAAAGGCATAACTTGATGACTGTTTAATTATATCGCTCGCTGCGTTGCTAGTAGTGATAGCGGCGGTTACGAAAGAGTCTCCTATCGCTGAATGCGTTCGGTCGGATTTGGTGCGCTCTAGAAATCTAGATTTGACTCTTAGGGTTGCCATATACTTTGACGTACACACCAATTATATGAAGTGATACTAATTGGAAAAAAATAAAAATTTTTAGCTTCACGAATGGTCGTAACACATACGAATATGTTTATGTTGAAGTTCCATCCATGTATTAACGTTTGCTTGCGTATTTGAATTTTCCCTGACTACTAACACATGTGGACTGTTGTTGCCCATTTGATTAAAACTGTATGTTAATTCAACATTCTCTAAGTTGATTATCGAAATTTTGAATTTATTCTCGTACTAACTGGTACCGCGTGTTCGTCTGCGTTGCTCATTATAATAACAATGTATTTAATGTACAGAGGAAATAAACATCGAAAAGCTGGAAAGCAGAAATATGCTTTGCACATAAATTTTATTTGCTAAGTGCTATTCGTTTCACCGTTTACAGGTAAGATATATTAACTAAATAAAATTATCTGGGTTAGTAACATGAGAGCAAGGGGCGTATAGTTGACCGTCACGGAACACGTCTGCTTATAACATTCGTTGTTCCTTAAAACATTATATTGAGATAGGACAATATTTTTTTTAGACAAAGTCCAAGTGTGTTAGATACAAAACTTTGAAAGCTTAATTGAAATCTAACATCCATAAACATCATTCGCGCCTCTATCGTTTATATAGATTTATTTCGACCGTCTGACTCTGTAGCTAAATTAAATACTAAATTTTTAAGTCTGATAATTGGAAACAAAAATGTGTAAAATGGATCTCTTAGCCGATGGAAGGGTTTCGAACGTTTTTACTTAAATAGGAATAATTGCATGGACATCGTGGATGTACTGGATATCTTCATGCGAATGGCTGGCAACAACCCTGTTCCAGACACGTTCAGTAGTAGCAACTGTTATTCAAGTGCTCATGAACAGTTTTCCGGTGTTGGAAACTGTTGACAAATAAATGATGCCTTTCACCCCGCAGCTCGCAATATGCCCTTAGACAGAGCCGCGCCACGATTGTTTACGTTCAGCTTGTAATGACTAAGTGATTCGGAGCACTTTGTCGACTGGCACCGTTTAATGGTTATTGTATTGTCGTAAGTGAACTGTTTTGTCGGACCGTAATCGGACATATTGCAAATGTAGTTAGTAGAAACGCATCTGAATATTCTTTTATTTACCCCGTAAATGAAACGGTGTTTACGTATTTACATATTTGCAGTATTTATTTGTGGACACTGACGGTGCGACTGGTCCACCGATTTGAAATCGCTCAGCGAGCTATGGGAAGGACTATGCTCGGCGTCTCTCTGAAGGGTCGCATCAGAAATGAGGCGATCCGACAGGGAACCAAAGTTATCGACATAGCCCAAAGGATTAGCAAGCGGAAGTGGCAGTGGGCTGGTCACATCTGTCGCAGAACCGATAGCCGCTGGAGCAGACGTGTTCTGGATTGGTGACCGCGATTTGGCTTACGTAGCGTAGGACGCCTTCCAGCTAGATGGAGTGACGATATACGCAAAGTGGCTGGCAGTGGTTGGATGCGAAGAGCTGAAGATCGAGCTCAGCTGCGTGCCATTGGAGAGGCCTATGTCCAGCAGTGGACGGCTACTAGGCTGATAATGATGATGATGGTTTGTGTTATGTTTTCGGTAACATCATTATGCCATGTTATTAAATGTTAATACAATAGATATCGCAAATTTATCAGATCTTGGCTTTCTAATGTAAATAAGAAATCTGTTAATTTTAAATGCAACATCAGGCTGTCTCAGTCCTCTGCTTGATATAAGCGTCTCGTAATTCAAAATCCTTACGCTGGACATGTTGGTTTAAAATGCATAAACACCCTTAGATTTTTTATTTCTATATGTGACAAAAATCTGCATCCATTGGATTTTCTTTACTGATTATATTATTTTTTATAGTACATATATACCTATCAACCCGCTAATTAAAAAATGTCTGTGCCCAACAACTCGCACCAACTCAGACTTGGTTACCGTAGTAGACATAACACTTAATCCTTAGAAGTGAAGTATAGTAGAGAGTGGACCAGGAGTGTTTATCGCTCTTGCTCCGATTTTACCCCAAGTATTGTCTTGTATTAAGGCAAGGTTTGGGTATCATAGCAATTGAACTAAAACTATTTCAACTTATTTCCTCTGTGTTACGTAACTAATAGTTTTACTTTTCTTCTCTTGCAGTACGGCAGTGATGAGTTTGGCCACGACTCGCCCAGTCGGTACGCATCGCCGAAGGGTGCGGGCGCGGGGGCGCCGTACCAGGAACCCTTCTACGGCGGCGAATGGCCCGCGGGCTACTATCAGCCGCCGCCGCCCTACCACCACGACCCTTATGCTACGTCGCCAGGTTAGTAAGAAAGTCTTCTGAGTCATTGCACTCCAGAGTGGTCATGGTTGATGGCTCACTTTATCAATCGACGCCATTCCTCTCTGATGGCAGCTCATCTTGTGTACTCATAAAAAGGAGAATCTTACCGTCTTTAGTATTTTAGTCCTAGCTAAGATTGAACAGAGATAGATGCAGATGATCTATAATTACAAACCTTCAGTTTAGGCTGCTTACAGATGGTTGTATATTAATGTGAATGTTGGTGTCGTTTCCAGGTATAGCGGGCGCGCCGACGGGAGAGGCGGGCGGCGCCGGCGGAGCGGAGCTTCCGCTGCCGCCGATGTCTTCTTTCCGTGCGGCGGCGCCCGTTCACTCCCCCACCGACCCGATGATAGTCGCCAAACCGCCTATGCAGCCTGTGAGTCGTAAAATTAAAATTATTAGCTCCTGACTCGATAAATCTCACTCTTAAGGTGAAAGTTTGTGAACATCACGTATTGGAAGAGGAATGATAAATATATATTAAAATGAAGGTCTATAAGTAGATTATTAGCCACCTGTCCAACTGTCCTAAGATATTTTCATATTAAACCGTCATGTCAGATGTACGCGGGGGCGGCCAGCACGCCGGGCGCGGGCGGCGCGGGCGGCGAGGCCGGCAGCCTGTCCTCGTACGGCTCGTCGCCCTCCACGCCCGTGCACTCACCGCCGCCGCTGCACGCGCGGCTCTACCCGCCGCTCAAGCACTCGCCGCACCACGCACACCCCCACCACCACAACGGACAGGTACACGCACCTACGTACCGCTCTTACGTGCACATTTACCACTGTTGGAATAAAGCTGGCATAGCGAGGTGTGGACAATATTTTATGGAGGACAGTTTATATGTAAATTGTAAGAGATCGAGATGTTTTACCTTAATCCTCCAATATGTTGCTAAGATGTTGCGAGTATCACGAAGGTTGCTTATTGAGTTTTGCAAAAATTTTGCTATTTGAAACTGCTGGCCACTAATGACCGTAGAAGAAGTTGGCTAAACATAATGAAAGCAATGCATATAAATATTGTACCTATCTATGTAATCAGCTCGGATCCCCTCACTGTTAGATATAAGCTTCCCTTTTATGGGGTCACTTTCTTCGGTCCTTGCTTGCATCCATATTAATAACATATTGATTTCATGTTAAACTTTTTTTATGTAATATGTGTACACAAAAATATAAAGAAATATGTAGAAGAAAATATTGTACAAGGTTCTGTATATCCACATAGGAATTTCCAGCAGACTGAAAACTGGAGCAGTGATATGTAATGAGTATTTATCTTTATCATATATCCTCGTCGTATGTTCTACTAACCAGCAACAGAGTTGGGTGACGAGCGGGGTGTCGTCGCCGCCCTCCGCGTCCACGCCGCACGCGCCGCTGCCGCCCGCCGTCATACCCAACGGCCACCAGCACGTCGGCGTCTACCCGCCCGCTGTCATGGTGAGTGCCTGCTTCGCTTACTGCTACACCCACTTGTGTGTCCGAGGTGAGTTTGTGTACTGCTAGTAGGGGTATATTACATGGAATGACAGATTGCCAAAAAAAAGACCTAAGGTAGACACTTGGAGGCTTCTTAGTCTTTTTTTTTTTTGTTACTTTGTGTTAAACTTGGTTCTATTGAAACAAAAAACATATTGTTACGTGTTAATATTACACTATCAGCAGTACAACGACTTATTTTGTATATATTTTAATAGAGTATTTCATTCTCTCAATTTGGCATGCAATACATGCATGGATACTTATAACGATATCGTTTAAAATCTCAGTAAAAATATAATTTATAATCCAATTTTCAAATAATACAAAATTTAAAAAATACATAAAACTGCATTTTTTTGTATAATTTCTATCAATTTCTAAATAAAATAATATTTCTTAGATTCAATAATAAGTAGTCAGTATATAGACTCACAAAACAATGACTACTAAGCGATCAATTTATAAATTGAATGCTAATTAGTATCTTAATAATTTAAACTAAAAAAATTACAGTACTTGAAATATATTGAAAATTGGATTAAGAATTTTTACTCTCATTTCTTGAATAGATAAATTTGAACAGTCTAAGGAGACAGTGGAACTCACCGTAATCTGCATTTTGCATATCACTTAATTATTGGATGGACTATGGCTTATTATTTTGAGAGGAGACCTGTGTTCCACCAGCGCAATGTTAAAAAGAGTCAAGAAAAATAGAGACAAATAGATGGACTGTATAATTTATCTATTTAATTTAATTTCTTACTATTATACATATATATTTAGCATAATATATTGATTTGAGTGTTCAAAACTGTACTGACATACTTTATTAATCCATGCTACATTGAAGCTATGTCAAGCATGGCTTCTGTAATTCAGAATGATATCTATAAAATTGAAACCTAAAAACAATGAATGCCTCAAACTGAAAATATGCTGAATACATATGTTGATACAAATTTTAAGCTTTACCTCTTTCAGTACACTTCCATTGACAATAATTTGTTTCGAATAAAAATGTCCCTAGAAATGTGTAACAACATTTATTATGTACATATTATAGTTTATAATTTTTCTAAAAGCTCTCCAACACAGAGGCCCAGACTAAATGTTGTTCCACATTTTTTTTATTGTATAATTTTGTGTTTTTGTTGGTTTGTGTTTTTTTTTTCTTTTTATAAGCGACCAGTGAGGAGCTAGTGGTCTAGTGGTCTGAAAATAAATTTTTAAACATATTTTTTTTTTTTTTTATTATTTGAGCGTAGACAGTTTATTTTTTAGTAATTAGGTAGTTTGTTTTCGACTATTTATTAAAATATCTTTAAATTCGTTTGCTAAATATTTCGTCAATATTGTAATAGAAATAGAACTAATTATTTACGTAGTTCCTTAATAAAAATTGTAATTGTCTTATTTGCTGTAATTATAAATTCTCGAATTAGTTAACAAACTTTTATACTAGTCCCCCGTACATAAAGGCATGCTAATAAATAATTGGTAATTAGCTCTTTAGTATTAGGTTTTTTGCGAGGTAAATATTTTCTTAAATAATATTACGGTTACTACTTTATACATCTTTAAAAATCAGTGTAATTTTTTAAAAACATAATATCAAGAAATTTCGCTCACTTGGCCTGTTGTAATATATGTAGTGTTTCCAATTTTTTTATATTTTTTTGTTAATTTCATATTAGAATTATTATTATTTTATTGGGATTTGTACATATAGGCTAACTTTTTTATAGTAATCCGTAGAGGTTTTTTGAAGTGCATTGCACTTCAAAATAGTTTTTGTAAACTTACTTTTGTAGTTCTATATTTTACCTACCTACTTACATTTGGCACTTGGCGCTCTTTGACTACGCCGTAAGGGACCTGGCATCACAATATAATAATAATAATAGTAAACCTATTGGTTTCACGTTTAGCCATGTGTCCAGTAAGACGTCTGCCTTATTACAAGTGGTGTATTAATATCGGTGCTTACATATATCCATATGTTTGGGTCGTATAAGACCCCTGGCTCCAACTGGCCGTGGTAACACCATAAAACGCGTAGGGGGCGCCGGCCGAGCAGCGGCAGCTTGACGAGGCTATGGTGTTTCTACGGGAACACAGCGACGTCGGTGTAAGTATAACCCTCACCAACTACAGGGTTGTAGGGAACGGTTATGGGAAATGGACATTGTTTATGACGATTATCATCTGTAAAGACTGCCTATAATCTGTGACGATTATCATCTATGACGAGTATCATATGTGACAACTATATTGAGATATGATCTGGAACAGTGACAGTATAGATAAACACTGTAGCTGCTGCTTTCGTTTCTGATATTAAACATTCAAAAACAGTGGCGAGTGTAATTTTTGTATGATGAAATCAGTACGATCGTCGTAGTACAGAATGATATACAAGTGAAAATACAATTTTTAGAGAATAAATTCAAGGGCGAGTGATTAATGGAAGTTATACCTTCATATTGTAACTTTGAATAGTGTTTCACTCGCATTACTCGGTATCGTTATTTAACCTAAAGCATGTAATATTAGTTTTTTTTAAATGAAAATTTACTGTATCATTTGTTTTCAGTGTTTTCATAGTGTGGCATGGAATTCGTTTGAGCTTTTTAAATCCTTTATTTGCATTCTAGTTATGATGTGAATAAGTTGTTTTATTGCCTTCGTGTAAATTACCTACATGTTTATTTCTGCTCCGAGCGTCTCTACCACCATTTACTCGTATTAAATTAAATAATGGGCGGTAATAATTGTGGTTTTTTAGTTTAAAAAAAATAAAATAAAAATGCATAGTTGTACATTTGTTGTTAAGTTGGGTTAACAGTTGTATTGTAAGGTAAGAGATGAGTGTGCGTGGTGTACTGAGTGTGTGGCGGCGCAGGGCGCGCGCATGGAGGAGCGGCTGGACGACGCCATCAACGTGCTGCGCAACCACGCTGAGGCGCCCGACCTCTTCGCGCACGACGCGCACGCGCCGCACGCGCCGCACGCGCAGCACGCGCCGCACGCGCCGCACGCCCCGCACGCGCCGCACGCGCCGCACGCGCCGCCCGGTACGATTTTTAAATATGAAATAGACTTACGCTTGGCTGTGCTCCCGCCTCATGAACGGCGCCGATGCCTCCTGG
>DWFV01001148.1:0-11827 GCA_018246775.1 Parelbella machaon machaon
ATGATTATTGACACGATATTTGTTGATAACCCGGAAAAATAAAGAATTTGATCAACTGTAAAATGTCTATTTATTCATTTACCCTGTTATCCATATAACATTTTATCCTTTTATTTTGTACTGCTAATGTCATTTTACATTCTGAGCAAGACATTCATTGTACATTATAATGTAATGTTGCTTTTTGTCGACTGGTGCCTAGGTCCGAGTTTTATAGGAAGCACCTATAGGGCGATCGTCAGTCTATTGCCCTCTTCGCGAAGCGCGGCGGCATGTCCGGACCGTGGTTTCCGCCGAGTACTAAATTAATGATATTCCTTCCATTTCTGTTTTAGTCTACAAGCTTCTACAAAACTTCGCTAAGTGGTAAAAATTGCACTTTTGAACAACATAAAGTCATTGAATAAAAAAACGAGTCATTTCAGTTTTGTTAGAAGTGGGGTACTAATACAGAACCGCACTGGATTTACACATGTTAAATGTGTAACGTCATAAGTCTAGACTAAAAGTTGGTCAGCATTCTCTTGATCGTATTGAATTACACCCGTGATTTATCCCAGAAATTATTTCATACGAACTGTATTAGTGGCAATACATATGATCACAGATGGGTCAACAAAAACTCCTAAAACCTAATATTAAAGAGTCATAATATCATTTAAAGCATAAGAAAATATGTAAAAAATGTGAGCAACCTGCAAAAATCTAAATAATATAGAGACCGTATGTATAGCGTACACACTGCGACCTTTAAAACATTTAAACGGCTCTATTGGTCTGTTGAATTATTTTACTTTATTAAAACTGCTTTGATATACGGATGTGTTCCGGGCTCAATTAAGCATAATGCAATAAGTTTTTCTCTTTCATCTTTTGTTAACAGCGGTTAATCAACATTTTTTCACTTTTCATGTTCACTTTTGTCTCATGATTTCATTTCGCCTCGTCATAGATCCAAACCGTAATAGATGATTTCTTTCTTCATTTACATATCAATGGAGCTAATATTAAAATGGGCCACACTATTCGTTTCTATTATTAACTACACATAAAAAATACAGTCATTTTAATATATTTGCGTATTCATTAAAAAAATTGTACTTCAAAAAATCACAAGTAACTTTAATTACTAAATTGTGACGTCAGTCTATATTCAGCCAAGATAATGTTTCCGTCCGCGTGAAAAATTGAAAACGCAGCAAAATCAATATAATTTTACTGTACAATCGTCTCAAGTAAAAAACGAATTGCTAATTAGTTATATGAAAATGAAATTTCAAATAAGCGTCTAGAATATTATGTATAAATTATAAAAAATATTATTAACAATATATTGCTGTTTCTAAGGAATATTTTTGTATTAATTTGATGGATTTGACATGGCACTAGGTTATCATAAAGTTAAATTAAAGTGCGAGTTTGACATACAATTTCATTTAGAAATATGTACATTGTATTTGGCCGTTAGTACATTTACCGTTAGAATTTTTTAACACTGGCAACATTATTTGGGTGTGCGAGCCTTCGAGGCGATACTTTGTGTTTGTCATCAAATTATTCATTCAAAAATAACTTTTGTGAAACACTTATAAATATTATCTTATATATTTTTTTTATAATCTACCGTTTGTTATGGTTTAAATTTCTGTTATGTGGAATAATCAAATGAAGGTACCGCTCTTGTTAGCAGCGGTGGTGAGTGTATGCGGCCAGGGACTAGAACAGTCACAGATCAATTCGAATTTCCCACAACAATATCAAAAAGAAAATACACAGAATGGAACACAGTATCGACCCAATGTGCCGTATGGTAGCTTTCCTGTAAATCAAAACGAATATCCCCATACAGCTCAGAGTTCTTTTTACCGTGACAGCGACTCCGACGTATATGGAGAAGGTGAGAATGAAGTGGATCCCCAAAGTACTGCAAGTTATTACGCTGGGTTGGATTATGAAGAAAGGTATAAATGTCCGCCTAACTGGATTCGATACAGGGAGTCGTGTTATCGTTTTACGAAGTCCCCTGATCGTCCGCGCAATGAGGCGCGAAAAATCTGCCAAGCATTCCAAGCAGATTTAGCTGCTGTGAACACACCCGAAGAACATGGCTTCATCATTACGAATTTAATGAAACTGGACCCGCAGAAAGGCTCGTGGTATATCGGCGCGCACCAGCAGTCTCCCGGCTACTGGGTTAATGATGCTGACGGCTCGCAACTTACAGGTCTGGAAAATGCCTTCTTTGACGATCAAAAGCTGGTTTACACTAGTTATAACATCCTTCCTAGAGACTACTTGGTGTATAGATATTCTCATGAAGATGGTCACTGGGGTCTTGCACCAGTTGAAGGCACTCAGTACTTTCATTTTATCTGTGAAGGACAAACTCAAAGGTTGCATTATCTTATACAAGAGGAGAGGTCATTCACTTATGGCTTGGATACATATGATCCAGAGAGAATACCAAGGGGCCCTTACTTTATAAAGGAACCAGTAGATATCATTTATGACCCTTTGAGAAATCATCATGTGCAGTTGACATGTATAGCTGGTGGTTTTCCTGCACCCACATATAAGTGGTTCCGGGAAGACTATCAGGTAGATAATCCTGTGTACACTGAAATTGATCCACTATCTGATTCTAGATTCATTTTAAGTGGTGGTACTCTAATGATATATTCTCCAGATGCTGACAAAGATAATGCTAAGTACCACTGTACAGCCACAAACAAATTTGGTACCATTCGGTCAGAGTCTGTGAGGCTCTCATTTGGATTTATCAGAGAGTTTAATCAAAAAAGGCCTGTTGAAAGTGGTAACCAATATTGGGGTAAAGTTATGGATTGTGACCCTCCCTCTTATTATCCATCTGTAAATTTCCTCTGGGCTCGTAACTATTTTCCAAATTTAGTTGAAGAGGATAAGAGAGTGTTTGTATCTTATGACGGAGGACTTTATTTCTCAGCCTTAGAAACAATAGATCGGGGTAACTATAGTTGTAATGTAATGAGCAAAGTTTCTGATGCAGGAAGGAATGGACCATTTATTCCTTTACAAGTGTATCCCCACTCTGATTATCAGCAGTTGAAGTTTCCTATTAATTTTCCAAAGATCTTTCCGGATGCTCCTATTGTTGGACAAGAAGTGAGATTTGAGTGCATAACTTTTGGCTATCCTGTGCCTTCTTATAATTGGACAAGGAAAAATGGCAACCTACCTAAAAAAGCTCATTTGAGTAATTTTGATAGAGTTTTAACAATACCAAATGTTGCTGTTGAAGATGAAGGTGAATACATATGTGATGTGCGGAATGACAGAGCACATATATTAAACAGTGTCTTCCTTAAAGTACAAGCTGAACCTAATTTCACTATCCCATTGGCAAACAAACACATGGACAATAAAGGAGATTTACACTGGAACTGTGAAGCTTTTGGTATACCGGATGTCAATTATACATGGTGGAAAAATGGAAAAAAAATGTCTATGGATAATTTAGAAGAAGAAGACAGAGACAGATATGTCATACAAGAAAATGTACTGATAATTAAATATTTGGATCCATCAAGAGATCCCGGTATGTATCAGTGTGAAGCTAAAAATCAATTGAAAGCTAGATACTCAACTGGGCAGCTCCGTGTTTTGTCTTTAAAACCATCATTTAAGAAGAGGCCACTTGAATCTGAAACATATGGATCTGAAGGTGGTAATGTTACACTGAGATGTAACCCTGAGGCTGCACCCAAACCCACCTTTACATGGAAAAAAGATAATATTATTATTGGCGCAGGTGGGAAGCGTTTTATTACTGAAAATGGAAATTTAATCATAAGGCAGCTTTCAAGAGATGATGAAGGCGTTTACACATGTGTTGCCAAGAATCAGTATGGATCAGACGAAAGTCGGGGTCGTTTGATTGTACTACGTGCCCCACGATTTATTGAACGTCTTCCGCCGCGAATTACCACACAGGTTAACGAAGTTATATTTCTTCATTGTAATGCTGAAGTAGATTCTCTTTTAGATACTGCCTACTTATGGAATCATAATGGGATGCGTATGAAAGAGGCGTCCGACCTTTACGCCGATAAAAGAATTAAGATAGACGGAGGAGAGCTGACAATTTTCGACGTAAGTCTGTCAGATGTTGGAGAGTACGAGTGCGTCGTGAAATCTGCGATAGGTCGTATCTCGACTCGCACACAACTACGTATTGAAGGGCCTCCAGGCGCGCCTGGTGGATTGCAGATATTAAATATTCAACGCTCCTCGGTAACTTTGGAATGGACTGACAGCAATCCTAATGGTCGTCCCATAACAGGCTATATACTTACTGGGCGTACACACTGGAACTCCACTTGGACCGTTATCACTGAAAATATTGCTAATGTAATGGAGATAGATCGGTACAATGGTCGTAAAAGAGCTACAGTTACTACCACACTCATGCCATGGTCGGTCTATGAGTTTAGGGTTCAAGCAATCAATAGCCTAGGTGTAGGCAAGCCATCGTCGCCAAGCCCACAATTTTCCACCCAAGCCGATAAACCTTATAAAGCTCCAAGTAACGTTGGTGGTGGAGGTGGCAAGGTTGGCGATCTCACGATAACGTGGACTCCATTACCGCCATCACAGCAAAACGGGCCAGGGGTTCATTATAAAATATTCTGGCGACGTAATGGCACGGAAGTGGAATTCCAATCCCTTTTGCTCAAAGAATATGGAAATGTTGGCATGCATGTTGTACACATTTCATTGGAATATTTCTTTACTGCCTATAATGTTAAAGTTCAGTCTTTCAATGATGTGGGCGCCGGCCCTGAAAGTGAAATAGTAACAATTTATTCAGCGGAGGATATGCCACAGGTAGCTCCGCAACTGGTGAAGGCTGTTTCATACAATTCTACAGCCCTAAATGTTACATGGGATCCTATAGATCAATCACGCGACCGTCTAAGAGGAAAGTTAATAGGACATCGTCTTAAATATTGGAAACAAGAAAATAAGGAGGAAGAATGCATTTACTACCTATCCAGAACGACACGGAACTGGGCGTTGATTGTTGGTCTGCAACCTGATACCTACTACTTTGTTAAGGTAAAATATATTCTATTTCCAGGTGTCTATTATGCAGCTCATGTGGAATTTTGAAGGAGTATACACGAAATGTGTAAATTTTATAGATCAATTTTTTGTACATCTAACATGTAATCTTATAATTATTGTATTCTCTGACAATGTATAACGTAACAATTTTATAAGATGAGTGTGAATGATAGAGTTGGAAGAGGCAGGCCCAAGAGTACGTAAATTAATAAATTCTGAGATGTCCTAAAAGATTCCCAGGTCTAAATTATTTTTAATATAGGAGCATGTATGAAGATGTTTATGGATGTAGAAGATGCGAAATAGTTTTGACAGGGCCATAGACGGAGGAAATTAAGAATATATATCTTAAAGTTCTTATAATATTTCAGGTAATGGCATTTAACTCCGCGGGTGAAGGTCCAGAGAGCGAACGATACCTCGAACGCACATACCGCAAGGCGCCGCAAAAGCCGCCTTCCTCTGTCAACGTATGGGCCGTCAATCCCAGCACTGTGCGAGTGGTGTGGCGCTACGTGCAACCGACTGATGAGGAGGAACCACTTATTGGTTTTAAGGTAAATAGCATGTTTTTGAATTTTTTTTAAGTCATTTCATAACAAATTAGAAAAATATCAGAAGTAGTTTTCGCAATTAATAGTACAAGTGTCTTACATAGTCTTGTGTGTCTGGTTGTATAAAAACCATACCATAAAAGATTTAGTTTACATTTTTGGTTATTCACAAAAGATATTGTATCATAAATAATATCACTACTATTTAAATAGTTACAATGTGTGTGTATAGTTTATGTAAATTAAATTCACTTTAAAAATACAGAATTACACTCAGGTACTGCAACATTGTTAGTAATTACAATAATCGTAAATGTATATTTTGGATTAAAAAATAAACATCATGATAAATATATTCTGATGTATTAATGTATTAATAAGTGTGAAATTTTCTCTGGTTTGTTGTGTGATGTCTATCACATAGCGTCTAGGCATTTGCAGAGTAAAACAGTTTAAGAATAAAACTAAAAATATCTTTCCGTATTCACAGGTGAGGGTTTGGGAAACCGATCAAGATATGAGCACTGCAAATGATACCCTTGTCCCAGTTGAACACAAACTCGAGGCATATGTTAAAAATTTGACTCCTGGAAAATCTTACAATCTGAGAGTATTAGCTTACTCAAATGGAGGTGATGGCAGGATGTCATCACCACATATCACTTTCCAAATGGGTGATTACCACAGTGATGCATATGGCTACTATGTGAGAGGATCAGCCTCCCGACAGTCGACTATGACACTACTAGGCAGCCTCTTTTTAATGTTATTTGTTATTCAATCAGGAAGTATTCTTTTATTCTCATGATTTTTTTTCTTACTGTAGTATTTTAAGTAGTGTTTTGAATGTCGATATAAGGATACTGTTATTTTTTGTAACAATAGTTTTCAAACAATATTTTTATATTATATTTGCATTTTTCGCCGCTTTAATTATATCTACTTACGAAATATTTTAGGTTGTGAGACTTTTCCGACCATTTTATTATCATCTTTTGATAGGTTTGTTTATTAAGAGTATTTTTAATTTTCAAAATAGATCTGCTAGGTTATTTTACTTTTGACAGTTTTATATTTATACTGATTTGAATTAAAATTACTGTTAGTATTCTCTATGTTCTGTAATTTTTGCACACAACTTTTGCAGCTTTCCTTTTAGATCTAGTGAAATTTTGGCAGCTGTAATAAAACTTAGCTCTGTATGTAGCCAATTTTAGTTATCTTTATACATGTCACAATTTACTGATGATATTAATATGAATCTCAAGCTATATCACAATAATATATTTTTTATATTGATGTCCATTTCATAACCTTTATGTATCTGAAAAATTTTAGATTATAAGGAGAATATATCTTGTGTTAGTTGTTTAAACTGCACCAATCCGAGCCATGTATTTATAAACTTTGTAAAATATAATTGAACATTTAAACAATGTAAGAATTTGTATAAATCTCGTATGTATATACTGTTATATTCAGTACAAGACCATAGTTATGGTTGGCCTATGCAGAAACAATAACATAGTGCCTGTGAAATTGTAGGTCTCTAGTAGTGACTATGTTGATATGTTGTAACCTATTTGTGGTGAAGTGAGGTCACAAGTGACAAAACAATATGTAACTTCCGACTGAATTTGTAAAATGCCTTATTAATGTTAAACCATTGGTTTACCATATAAAGTCCTACATATATACATATGTCTTTTTTTAATAACCTACTGACATGGTAACAGATTCTTAGAGTTTAAGTGTTAAGGTATAGTGAGCAATACAGAACATATATTTTGTTATCATATTAATAAAAATAGTTACTATATCATGGCAATTTCGTTCGTGACACTCGTTGACGATTAGCAAACAAATTTCATGTCAAATGTCGGCTATTGTTATCATTAAACAAAAGCAGCACACAGTACTTGCAATTATTTAATATTATACATTAAACTACGTTAAAATAACATCTCTGTGTACAAGTTAACTTAATTTTTTATATTTAACTTTTCGCTTTAAACATTTTGCATCTAGGTCATTCAGCGGATTTGCATCCGTGGAGTCTTTTCTTTTGAATAAACCTTCGTTTTCATTCGGCTGAACTTGTTTCAGCGGTAATAATCCGACAGCATAAGGTATATCTTCGCTAGACGTTATTGTAATTAAATCATTGGTTGAGTTACTTTCGGTTTCTTTGTCGTCGTCCCACCGCTCTGGTTTATAGTCGATCGATTCCAAATCTGGCACCGTGACTGGAAAGTTAGACGACGACATGGGATCGGAGTAGCTATGTGTGTAACCTTGTGACATGCCATGTTCATCAGTTTCATTTCCCCGAACTTCTTTATTGATTACAGTATCCCATTGCATTTCTTCGGAAATCATCGTAGATGCATAGTCTTTATCGGGCTTCATTACATCTGTCTTTTTACTAATTTCGCTGTTGTCAACTTGGTACACAGAATTTAAAGAATTATTGCCATATTCAATTTGAGCTATTTCTCTTTTATCGTCCTTGTTTAAAATGTCTGATTCGTCGGTAACCATGTTTATTTTTTTCTCTATATTTAACAAATCTTTTATAATTTCGTCTTGTTCCTGAACTTCTTTATTTATTTCGTTGTCACGCTCGAAAGCGCTTTTTTCCGCAATAGGTTTCGACGTGGACATTAAGCAATCAAATGAATCCTGCAATCGAAAGTCTTCCGTGTTTAATGAACTATACTGCTGCGTAATATTGTCATTTAATTGACATTCTTTAGAATCCAATAAAGACATATTAAAACTAGTGTCGAGAGAAGAACTCGTGGGGCAAAGTTGTTCCATAACTCTTGCGTCGTTTAGTTGATGATCTTCATAATACTTTTTAACATCCTCACTCATGGACTTTGTAAAAAATTGCATGTCATTCTCAATACAAGAGAAGTCGGTAGTATTGCCATTATCGATTGAGTTATGACTATCTTGTAGACTAGGGTCTAAAACTACATAATTTTGTTGGTCAGAAAATGACTCTAAGTTGTCGGGTAAAATGGCATTCAAACTGTTGATAGCATCTTCGTGGGTATTACACGGCATATCCTTACTAAAAGTACTGTCACAAGCGAAACTTTTACCGCTTATTAACATTTCACCCCTTTCAATAGACTTAGAGAGTTCGTCTATGCTTTTGATTTCGCTTGGATCTGCAACCTTTTCTATAATGTTGGGTTGTTCGATCACTTCGTATTGTATTTCACTGCTTTGTACCATATCGAGTAGAACTTGTTCATTCACATTGATGTAAGAACCATCTCCGGATTCGAATAATATCGGCAAGTCTGTGGGTAGGCCAGCATTTTTCAAAGCGTTCACGTATTGAGACATGGCAGTACTGATACCGCTGTTAGAAGTGTCACTAGCAGAACTGGTTGTGGGGTGTGTGTAATTTGATGTTATTGCTTCATTTCCCATTGAGTGCTCCTTGGAAAATGAAATATTTGAATCCAGAGCATTGGAACTCGCAGACTGATCCATATTATACATCAGTTCACTGTCGAAGTTAGTATAGTTCGCGTTCGAGTCGGGATCGCAAATACTATTTACTGCTTGAGACAGGCTAACACGATCCATGTAGTCCTATATGAGTAAAACAATAATATTACTAACACATAATATCAAATTACTATATTACATTACAGTTCGTTCATTGACTTTTATTTCCGAACGGTAATATTTTTCTCAGTTTTGAAGGAGTATTTTGTTTATCCCCATTCGTACAACCGGGAATTATTCAAGACAAGAGTCAATGGGGACTTTCTAGGCAAGTGCACTACAACATCATAGGGCACATCACAGTTACCATTATGTGAGGATGCAGTCAAACGCTAGCCTACGCCTATACAAATGTATAAGTAAGAAACCTGCATATGTTTAGTTTGCAAGTGTTTGAGCTGGTGTATAGCTTTACGCGAGTCTTGCTCGCGACGCATCAGGGCACGCTCCGCTGCGCGCCCCAGGGCGCTGGAGCCGTCCCAGGCGCTAGGTCTCTGTATAGAAAATCGTTATGATTACATGTTCTGCTAATCAGCTACACATATTATTTGTGTTAATTTTTTTAATGGATCCCAAACGAACATAAGATGATAATAGATGTATTTTCTACAATATGCCATGACTCTAGATAAATTATATATATTTATTTTACGCTGAGGTATTTAATAGAACAAAGTAATATATTGTTACTACTAAATGAGAATTAAAATCGACTGGAATAAAGTAGTCAATTATTTATTACATTTAAAAGGCTTATTAGCATCATTAAATAAAGAAAACATTAAGGATATTATAGCAATACATGTTGATACACATTATAACACTATTAAAAAAATCTTTTTCTTTTAATGTGCAAAATTGTGTAATAAAAAATAAGTCGCCCGAACAGGGACTTGAACCCTGGGCCCTTGGATTAAAAGTCCAATGCTCTACCGACTGAGCTATCCGGGCATGAATAAATATCGTCAAAATGAAAACTGTATTGATGTGTGTTATTTATACTTCACAGTTTTATATCGATTCCAAGGTAATATAATAAAATTTACATGCTATAATTGACATCTGAGGTTGTTAAATTTTAGATAACCAAAACTTATGGTATTTTCTTACGACTACCCTTTTTAAACATGGTCAGAACTAGATGCGATACCTATTTTCATAACAGCTGCAATAAATAATTAACAATGTAAGTTAAATTACATTATATACAAAACAAACTATACCAATGTAGTATTACTGAAAATAGCGAGATCACGCGTGTTCACAAACGGATATTACAGCGTAAGGACGTGTACTCAAAATGATTTTTCTCAATTTGATATACATTAATACTATTTGACAATGTATTTGCTTGAACTAGGTTTCGTGGTGGCATTTATCGATATTTTTTTCACGTCAACCCACGCTGAAGCGACGTGATGGATCCTCCTTCCGTAACGTGGAACCTACGTCCTATTTTAAAATTATCGTCATTCGATTACGACTATATTAATTTTATGCGAATAATCATACGATTTGCTTCTTCATAACTAAATTCTTTAAAATTTTAGGTTATCTGACGTAATATAATATATAAATTGTGGAAGGATGGCATCTTCATTTTCGTATTTCACTCATGCAATTAGAATATACATGTAAATGACGTATGAATCCTCGCATGTATGTATTAATATAGGAGCGTCGATTGTCTGAGCGCGTTTGTTTGAGTTATTGAGCAACTGGATAGGTAAAGACTAATTCGGTAGATATGTTACCCTGACGCTGGGCCTGCCACGTCGCGGCCGGATGGAGCGCAGGCTGTCAGCGTACTCCAAGTTCCCACCTGTCCCGTTTTCGATGTCGAAAGGGATTCGCACCACCATGTCCTAACATCATAATGTGTTAGATATCTATATTCGAGTGTAAGGTTGTTAGTTATTGTTGAGTCGTTACAAAAATTAAAAAACGTAAAATCACGCCTGCAATCCCCGAACGGGTCGGCAGAGGAGAGTAATACGCTGCCATGTTTCTCTACATGTGCCTACAAATTGATTAGTAAGATTTACGTCCTTAGGCCATGTCCTTCACGGAGCAGGCAGTGAGCACGGAGTGCCAAATATCCTTATCCTTCCAGACCTGCCGTGCTTCTTCCACTTTCACCAATCTCTTCATACATGGACGCCGGTTTCGGTGACTTCTAACTTCTAAGATTTACATGTTACGTATAAATGGTTACCTTGTTGGTTCGGTTAAGGTTATCCGTCGTCTGAGCTGTACTCGGGACTAGAGCAGAGGGCGGTGCTTTTAGATTGTCCTTGTGGAAATAAAAATATTAAAAATTTAGGAAATTATTCCTTATATTGACAATTTCTAAATTATACCAATTGTAAACGATAATAGCAAACGACTCAATTGATGTAATTAATTTACTTTAATTGACTGCCTCGTTGGTCGAGCGGTTGCAAGCGCGACTGCCGATCGGGGGTCGTGGGTTCAAATCCCGGGTCGGGTGCTTATCGGGTCGGATTATTCTAATTTAGAATTTCTAGTAGTGACTCAGAGTCTGAAATTGTGCCCGATGTGTGGCAATAGGCTCACCACCTATTCCATAGGACTTAAACGTAACTGGTGAAACGTGGGAGTGTACTACACTCCTCTGC
>DWFV01001149.1:0-11824 GCA_018246775.1 Parelbella machaon machaon
AGAATAATACATACATATGAATGTTGTATGATATACAAAGGTGCTATAATTTTTTTTATCGTATTCAGTACCTCTACATCTACAAAAGCCCACAAATTGAATAACTCACAGAAGATCCACGTATTCGGATCTGAACTACGACGGGCCATCTATTTGAAGCGACTGTCCCTTTGCAGAATGTATTGAGTTACTCGAGAGTTTGAATAAGAGTGTGAATAAAGCGACTTTTTCCCCCTTTTCTTTACGTACGAGAAAATCTCACATGATTGCAACGTTGTATATAAACTAAAGAAACGAAGAACGTTTTATTCTACCACGCTTCACTCGAATAAACACGAAATTATACATATGTTACCAAATGTATGTTTATTTTGTAAAAAAATCTTAAAATAGTTTTCCATTAAATCCAATTTTGAATATACGAGTAAATATATATACTTTCTGATGACAAATATATTACAATATAACATTTTCTTATAAATACACGTAAGTAGCGCAAAATAATTGTATGTTCCAAGAATTCAAAATTTCAAATTTTGAACATGTCATCGTGTCATAAATATTATTACAAAAAGATTTCACTAAAATACATTAAAGATATATCCTTCAGCAACAAACGTAGCGCAGAGTTACTTTTTAATCATGGCACGATGTGTATAGAAACGAACACCTGTAGGAAAACAAAAGCTCGTTGAGAGCTCACGTAAACTTTGTTGAACTAAACAATCCTTTGAGCTGCAGCCCCGCGCAAAGAAACGGAGAAGTTATCCGGCTTTAGTGAAATATTTCCGCGCCACACTCGACTAACGTGATATATCGTCACTACAAATGCTAAATAGATACAGGGAAACACACATCACTTATAGCTTACATATACATACATACATACAACATGATTTACACATTAATATACTTTTAGTAAGCACGTAATATTAAAGGCATAATTTCTAAATAATAGAATGAATTTTAAAATTGATAGCTTCAGTATCGTTTTCTGTAAGTTACCCTTGGGCAACATAATTTAAATAAATAAATATAATTGATGTTCAATCGATATCGAGCGATTGATGTAACTTTAGCGTGTTATCTTAACAAGTCTCGTCTAAATATAAAATTTCAAAGTGAAGCATTAGGAAGCCGTTCTCAAGTAGAAGATTCGTTTGCTTTCTATCGAAAATTCGTCTAGGGACAGTAGATTCCTTATATTATCATATAAACTCTAGGATAAAGTGTATGTGTTGTCAGAAGCTAGCTAGTACTTCGCACAATGATATCGTTTTGTACAGCCAGTACTACATTATCTCTACTCAACAAATGATCTCTTCTTAAATGATTTTAAGATGAATAAATAAATATCCGTCGTAATTAATTTACAATAATGAAGTTTTAAGAAACTATAATACTCTAAAAAACAAACTTCAGCAGAAAAAAACTGGTTTTATCTACGTTTAGACATAAGTATCATGTAAGTGATATACCGTACAACATCGTTGCTTACGAAGTTCATTACCGAGTCTACGCTACAGTTCCGTAACGCGCAGAGGCATTATTTGACTGATTGGGCCATTTTTAGCCCGTGGCGAAGGAGGGCGGCCCGGAATAGCACGATCATACTAATTATCGCCCCTGTCATCCGTCACTGGGGCGGGGGATCTAGATAAATTCATGGGTAATTTATATGAAATCTTACGCTCTGTTGAATATTGCGCAGCGATATGATCACTGGCTTGAATCAATTTTTCTGACAGACGTGCACTAATTGCTTCAAAATTGCCTTTGTCAATAGTAGCTACACCCTTTTCGTTTTTTTTTTTCGTCGCAATAACAATAAACTTGCGTTCGGTTACAATCTAACCTGATGTTAAGTGAGAGTGTTTCCATAATCTAGGATTGTAGCACGTTAAAAATACTTAGGCAGGTGTAATGTATACCTGTTTTTAATTTAGAAATTTCATTGATATTTTGATTATTACACGTAAAAGCGAGTAAAGGAAAGTGTTATGTATTAATTTTGTCTTGATATAATGCATAAAAAAAAAAATTAAATAGTGGAATTAATATAAAAAAACGTGTGACGTAGAGCGATTAAAATAAGCTTGTCTTTATAATAATTTATATTCTCTCATGAGCCCGTACAGTATTTTATAATAACTTTTTATCTAAAAAATCTTAAAACTATTTTATCGTCCATACAACGAGGTATGTTCATTGTTCCTACCATAGGAAGAGTAACGCTCTAGTCAATCAAAAAAACTTTGTAACATTACTCTATTGACCTATTGTTCACAATAAAGAAGATTTGATTTGCAAAGCTCTAGTCAAGGTACGTAAAATTGTGACATGTGAACTTAGAACGCATATAACTATGGTCACAGCTGCATGTCAGGATGCGAATCCCAGACCTCTAAAGTGATTTTTAAACTACTACTCTATCGTTACTATTCAAGCAACGTCTATCTTCAAACAAAATAATTACATGAAACTCTGTTCATAAACATTTGTACAAAAATATTTTTAAATACACCTGACGAATATACTATAAATTACTTTATGAGATTTCAAAGGATAAAGTTCGGGTATTTCACTCATTCATACCTCGTATTTCTTTAACATTCTCTCCCCCTCTTAGCAACCGACACGGAAGTAGACTCACAAAGAAGTCGGCATAAAATATATATTGTCACCCCATTAAGGCGTAAAACAACGGGTGTCTCTAGTGACGGCTATAATTCAAGCCGAAAGAAAATAATTTATGGCTACTAATCTCTACAACGAAAATAAATTCAGGCAGGATACGAACGTTTTACTGGCTCTCCTGTGAGCTGTAAACTATGGGAGACACGAAGTAATTAAGCGTCATTAATTATTGCTTTACGAAACATCAAAAAAACGTAACATCACGCCTGTAATCCCCGAAGTGGTAGGCAGAGGAGTGTCGTACATTAAACATAAATTACGAAATTATTATTTACGAAACATCAATGACATTAAATATAAAGAAATAAATTAAATGATAATTAAGTTTTAATTAACCGTGTCATAATGAAGATTTGGTTATAACTTGTGAGATAACACAAATTATAAAAGCAGATATTTATTATTATTATATTAGTACTTAATAGAAATATTCGTATTATTTACCTATAGTACTCTATATGTTGATGTAAGTAGCTTTAATGAGATGTTATAACACAGGTATTTACGTATCAAACCGTTCATGAATGTTCGATTCACGATCAACAAAAGGCCGCTGAGGTCTGAGATGTCTCCGCAGCGAGACGTACCTAAAGGGTGGCATTTAATAATGCATTTGGTTTGCTTTTCGTATTTGCGCAGAGGGGGCTACATTAATACTTTATTACTTAGAGTAGATCACCACGTGTGATTCGAACATGGGCGCTGGAATATTTACAGCACCACGATTGATATATATACCGGCGTTTCCGGTCCGACGCAATTCGTGGTATACTTCTCAATATTTATTCATTTCTGTCGCTTTACGACGATGAAAGAAGAGTAATATATCAAGGAATATACTAATATGGATAAGACATGATACCGAACCAAGTTTTAAGATTTTCTTCCCTAATTTTTTGTTTACTTTTTTATACATTTTTTATTATATTGTCATGCAAGTACTCTTACAAGCTAGGTAGAAAACAGCGAGTGCCAAACTTTTTATCCTTATAGGTCTGATATGCGTTTTCTATGTAAATTTATCACTAACCGTAAACGCACAATGTGTTTTTTGTTACAGAAGTCTGTAGAAAATACATGAATGACAAGAGCGTAATGGGTGCCCCCTAGCACGCCCGACTGTAGGGTCTTTGGGGTCCAAGACTTGGCCGGAAGGAGTCGTGATGGTGCCATAGAATGTTGAATGGATAGTATTGCAACATTAAATACAACATACTAATGTTATATAATGTGCAATAATTAAAAATTTAAGTTTATAAATATAGCTATGACGTCCATATTTTCGCTATTGAAACATAATATAAAGTTGTGAATATGCAAGTACTGTAATCAATGTCAATATTACCAACTCATTAGTGTGAAAATAATCCAGTCCGGTCATTTCACCAAAAAAAAACTTTTTATAAAATTGCTATTTCTTAATAGCTACCTACACATTTGTTAAGCAATAATTCATGAATATCATATAATTCCTCAACAGTAAGTACTCCTATATATTTCTGAAACTATCAACACCGAGAGAACAAATTAAAACTTTTTAAATATGTCAGTGCCATGGAAACCGCATGTTACGCCGTGGAAATATAATTTGGCAACATTCCCGACGCAAATTAGATGCAGGAATTATTAACGCGTTTTGTAGATATTAAATTATAAAGCCTTTAAATAGCCACATAATGCATAGCATTGATAATAGTATTCGTATACCAGGTGTGCTGTATGAAATATTTTGCATTGAGGAATAATATGCATTGTGCAACATACAAAAATAATTTTTTTTCATATACAACTTGTGGTCACAGTATGTTTTGTGTATTTAAAACATACATACATGTAACTTAAAAAATACTGACAATCCTTTACTTTATATTCTATGCCAAGGTAACACTTAACTTAAAAACTAAACGAAGATCAAACTTGAGAATCAAATGACGTTACTATCTTATATAAAAAACCAATAATTGAAACGGAAGTACATGAAATTTAAACTTGGAACATGTCAAATCTAAAGTCAAAACTAAGCCTCGTAAACTAAATTACAATCTTATTACGCATTACCCGTCGACCGCAGACTTTTTTTCGTTTTGTTGTCATTTATTCTTTTCCGTGAATAAAAAAGCTAAGGTTTATTTCCCGAAAATGAAACGCTCTGTCCCCATTTTCGAGCCTTTCATGTCTCATCGGCAGCAGGTCTGCGTCAGTTGTAATCAAGTTACGGCCCGCACGTAGCTGCCGCCCGCGGGCCCTCTTTGATTTCGGCCCTGCCTAGGCAACGAACGAACTACAAAGCGTGATAGTTATATTTAAACGGACATCTATATTTTACTTAACGTAGCTTTATACGTCTAAATGTTTAAATCTAATCATCCGAATATATACATCCAAGCGGAATTAATTACAACTACATACTTAAAGATCATGTTATTAATAGACTTTGGAGGCGCTTTTAAGTTATTATTTTTATTTCGAAGTAGGTTTGAAGTATACAATCTAAGTCTGTTTCCCTTTGTAATTATAATATTCACCATCTTATTCACAAAATGTTATTACGGATTAAGACATGACATTACAAGTTAACGAAACCAAAAAAACTATTTTTTAAATATTTATTGAAGTTAAGTAATAACCGTACGTATTTGAGGAGCTATAACACATCATAAAACGGAAGATCAAAATGACAAAAAATACAATACACATTTCTGAGATTTACAAAAATACAGCTATAATCGTTTTAGATTCAAAAAACATACATATAAGTACAGACCTTAACACTTTTCCAACTAAGAGGAGACCCGTGTGCAATAATGGAAAGATAAAAAGTTGATGATAATGATGCTGATAAATACAAAGATAGAATACGTAAATACGATATATTAATTATTAACTATTGACAGATTAACTTACCTAAGTTTTATAGGTAGGTAGGCTTTGAATGTTTCCGCTCCGATACCAAAAAAGTTAGGTAAAAATAATGGAAAAAGGTTCGCGTGCATACACATGGCGCCTTCCATATGCCGCGGACACACCATGAACATAGATACTTATCACACTAACGTAATTATAGGTGGATATCGAAAACAATGAGCTAATATCGTGCAATACAAATATTGTACGAAACAGATTTACCATTTGATAACCGAAACCATCATCGTTTTGAGAAATTGAATCTCTTAAATTGCTTCAATTATTTTCAGGACCCGCTCAGCTTAAAGTCTAACTTAATTATATATAATTGTTATATGTTTATTATGAAATTACGTTTAAATAAACGATAAAAAACCCGACGTGCCAAATGAAACCCATATAGTCGAAGTAATTTTCTGCGACGCGAAATTGAGTGACATTCACGGCAAGTTGAGTATAAAAGCGTTTTGTGTGAAGAGCCCTCGCGAAGAGTTGGGTCTTTGCCTAACGTGCGGCAAGTGTTTGTATTCCGCGCCTCGGAGTTTGTCGAGGCACTTATATTCCCGAAAAAATATTACGATTGATAGCGTGTAAAGGAAATTGTTTTTATACTGATTATTATTAGGTATAATGTCTCACCAGATCCCTATCGGGAGAGACATAGAACACCGAGTGCCAAATATCTCTCTCTAGCCTTATATAACTTTTCATAGTCTCAGTGTTAAAGAAACCATCTAACCAAACATCCAGCATTATGATCCATTTTTTAAATTTATGTAAGTAATAATATTTACAATTATGTCAAGAGTGAGAAATGAGAATAAAGAGTTTTGCCCGTTTATGTGAAGGGCCCTTACAAAGAGCCAGGTCCCTGTCTGACGTGGCACAAGTGTTTGTGCTCGCCTCGGCTCCACCCTAACACCCATTAGCTTCTTCAACCCATAGAAAATACAAAAGCGATTATACAACACAATTTTCGACATACGCAGCTTAGAAAACATACACAAACGCCCTTTGACAGATCTCTGTACAATCTAATATGTATGATCGTTTATATGCAAGTCGGTTACGCTTTTAGACAAAAGAATACATCCGTGCTTAGAATACGCGGGAAGGTTAGAAACGAAATAAACGATTAATTAATCATCAGACGCATACAAAATGTTTTTTAAATGTTCAGCGACCAATTTGTATGAAACGAAATCTCGTTTTCTCGATTGGGCTATAGTCCATAATTTGCATACATACCCAGTCTTTTTAAAAACTAAGAATATATTATTTGCCATTAATTGACCTACAGTCCTGTTCGAGGTTGGTTCTACGTCCATGGAAGATAGTTGCTGTTTTTTTGTGCTAATGAAAATCCCGTAATACATAACATAACGCTGTATTTTCTCGGAGGGGTTGGCAAAGGAGTGTAGTACAACCTCCATGATTCACCAACTTTGTTGTCCATCCCACCATGCCAAATACCGTAAAATTTCATATGCGGTAAAATTTCATAATAATAATTTAATCTATAGCTACTCACATAGTTCGACTTATTTTATGGTTAAATTTTTCACATTGTCCTCTGGCATTATCATCATCAATTTTATTTTTAAACACCTCAATTATCAATGAAATCCAGCTTTCCTACTTTAATATCCCCAAATTTCCTCATTTAAGATTTCCTATTTGAATATCCCCACACCGCAAAATAGCAATACCATACAAAAACGATTTTTCCTACCGTTGTATAATAACCGTCATATACCTAATTAAAACACCCTTCACCATTAATAAAATACTTACCGAGAATCACTTTATTACCACATAATACAATATTTAATTCGATATTCCACGCGCATTGGCGCGCTATGCAAAAATATAGCCAGGCGACCGTTTTATAGACCATAGCGCACCGAAATTATGCGTAGCGCTATTCTATATTCCATCATGAAAGTCTGTATTCCTATACTTGTTTACAGTGCTTACGCATTCAAGTCATGCGGACTTGGCAATCGGGCTTGAGATTCTCACCGGTCGGCTGCATCGAATGTGATTTGCCTGGCGATTGCACATTAAATTACAAATGAGACCACGAATGCATTCTGACACCTACTCATTTGACCGTTACACATCACTTCACGGTCTTAATGACAATAGATGACTCGCTCGGACTGTAGTATTGATCGTTATTCTATTTTATATGAGAGCAGTTGGTCAGTGCTGGGGTCATTCATTGAAGCCGCTTTCACATGTGATGTACAAACGAATTGGATTATTAACGTGTAAATGCATCACATGCAGTGCGTAGGAGCTTTTATCATAGCCGCTTGTATAGATATGTTTAGTATTAAATTAGCGGAGAAATTAATTTAAAACGTAGTTAGCTAACGGCTGAAAATCAATAATTGAGTGTATTCAATGAAACTGAAAATATACAGCTTATTTATATATATATGTATTGTCTATGTTGTTTATATGTATTCTATTTAGTCGATAGCAGGTTTTAAACAGATATCACATAACAGCTCACGTTTCATTATTCGTTGAAAATTGCGAGTTTCACACCCCATTTTGAACATCCGGCGATTAGTGCACCCTATAGTTATTAAACAGTTCCCGAGAAATTTTGCAAGCTTTTTAAGCGTAAGAACGCTTTGAAATGCATTTTGTATGCGACTGCTCTTGTGAAAAGATGATTGAAGATACATTTTACACTACCAATTACATGATAACGAAAGTTAAAACTCCCAACATATAGCTCCAAAACGTTATTAAACACAATATATTAAAACTGACAGATAAAAAAATATTCAATTGTTTTTTTAGTATTAAGCTTCGCGTAGGTATAAATACATATGATTAAATTGTGTCTGCCCACATAATTACTTATGTGGGTAAATAATTCATTCATATGACTGCGGAATCCTCTTAGTACGACACCGAGATATTAGAGCACAAACCTTCTTCGTTTTTAATTTAATTTTAAACAATTTATGTAACATAAATTGTATAAAAAACAAGATTTTTGATTTTGATGGTCCACCTCGTTCCTCCAGTAACATGACTTTCATCCGCAGGCACCCGGATTATTTCGGAATGAACAAAACACGTGCAAGAGAATGCAGTTAAGAGGATCACAGTAATTACAGGCCACTCTTTGAAGTGTATTCATTAGCTCTTCTCTGAAGTTTTCATTCTGTCTGTGTTTCTATTTTCATTTAAGGTTGCACTGAGCTAGGACTGATTTAAACTGGGACCCTACAGGCTAAAAACTTGTACAGTAATTAAACGTGCATAATGAATGATCATTAAAAAAATTACGTTTCAAAATATTGAAAAGACTGCTATAACGTATATTGGTTTTTATACCCTAACTAAACCAACAATTTTAAAAAATACAATTTGTAAATATTTATTAATTCTATGTATTTATTAAGCACACCATAAAAAACGAATAAAAACACTTGCCGTGGTTGAAGGCTTAACATAAGATCTGAAATACCTTTACATAAATTTCACAGTTTAATTACTCATTTTACCGAATTTCAGGTAACACGTCGACTTAAGGTGACCTACAGCTAATTAGCAGTTTATTAATAAATGAATTAATTAACTTTTTAACCTCTACGGTCCCTTAAAAGAATGCGAGAGTGAAAGTAGCGGCACTTCTTACTATTACAAAAGGACTGTCTGCCTGTAATGAGAAACGTGTCATGTTGCTAATACGAAACGCAACTTGGATAAACATGCGCCGGACTGATGAAAATGCAGTAGTCATTTGTTATGTGGACCTGCGTGTCATCTGCTATTTAGACCTGCATGTTTTAGAACCTAAAGAGAATTAGGAATATTATTACGTGTATTTATATACTATTGCTTCGTTGTGCACGCACGGTTGCTCATCGAGACGTCCTGGGTTGGATCCCTTGGTTGGGCATTGTCTCGGAATCTAGATTTATCTCCGGTATATCGCAATAGACTCACCCCTTATTCCCTGGTGGGACGTAGAACATAATAGGTTAAATGTAGGAGTGTACTACACTCCACTGGCTACTCCTTCGGGGAATGCAGGCGTAAAGGTGAAAATAATACACGTACATAATATAGAATAATTAGTAGATAGACCTCGTAAAAAAGTGTCAGGTAAGTAATTTATGTATATAATCGACATATTATAAAATTATGGTAGCGCAAATGATAGTTGAGTAAAACATTAATTAAACGAAGTTGTATAAATGGTTAGATCAAACAATCGCTCAATGTGAACAGCGAAACAATTTTAGTGTTATCAGAAATAATTATCGACATCAATGCACGCGTAACCATCGTAGCGTAGGTATACGACAACAAAAGTATACGCAAAGCACTTGCTCCGCACCGTGCGTTATTTTCGCTAAATGGACCCATTTAGAAATTAACTGCACGATTGCTCCCGAATAATGCGCCACTGTCGAGCGATATATAACAGGGAAAGCACTAAACAAATGAAGGGGAAGTTGTGTGAAACTAAATACGCAACGGTTACGATTTCATGATAGCGCCATCTAGCGTGCAATAGCAGAACTAAGTAGATGTGACTATAAAAAAATAAAAGTAAACATTTGTATATTATTAGTCACCTAAATAATTTTTGTTTTGCGTATAAAAAACATGTTATTATTTTTAATTAACTTTTAAGACTGATGAGAAACGATTTACTTTTACTTTACATGAGTTTCTACTATGGAAACACAGATGGCGCTAGGAGGTGCGACCTGAATCGAATGATTTTTTTTAATAATTAACCGAAACTGACTAAAAATTATAAAATTTTTATAAAGTCCGTTAATAAAGACATTACTTTTTGTTATTACTTGTACCTTTTGCTGTCGGGATGAATTGAAGACAACATAAAATAATTTTATTATTAATTATGACTCTAAAATTAATTATATTGATTCTCACCTGTATTTGCTCAGCAGCTTTCTTCGCAACTTCAGCATCCACGATGGTGATATCCAAATTGGCAACGCTTTTTTTCGCTACCTCACTGAACGAAGCTGCATTTACATAATATGCAGAAGTTTTGTCACTCGTGTCTATAGGAGAATTAGGAGAGAGTATTCCACTGTCTGTATCACTTACGTTCACTGTTTTTCTAATGGTGCCTTCCCCGATAGGTGATTTTAAAGGAATTCTCGATCTATCACTAATTGGTGATTTTATATTATTTTTGGAATGCCGCGGACTGTCATCGGGTTTAAACCCGGTATGTGGATCGAATATTACATAATTATCTTTGTCGCATCTTACTTTATTATTAAGAGTTACTGTGTATTTTTTGTTCGGGCTCAAATTTAAAAAGGGATCTTCACTATCTATTGGGCTTTCCGGTATTATAGACTGTATTTTAGGCGTTATTTTAGGTACTGGCTTACCATCAATAGTTCGCCGAATAACAGTGTCATTGGCAAATTTTAGTCTAACATATTCGTTAGAAATTGTTCTTCTTACGGGCGATGATAACAAAGGAGATGGCTTAGTTTCTTGTTGGTAACCTTTTGCTTGAAAGAAATTTATTTTCGGTTTATCCATGGTGCGAGTTGGTGAAAATGGCAATTTTAATTTCGAAGTAACTTTTTTCTTAGAATTAGATGCAGTCAAATCATTGCCTCTTTCTTGTATAGTACTTTTATATACAGGTAATACACTAGATTTTTCTTGTGATGATGTTGCTTCTTTTGATAACTTAGGGATAGATTTCGCGATATCTAAAGTTTTATTGAGCTTTTTTATTGGTGCTGGCGTCTTAAGACCTCTATCTTTAGTCTTTTTAAGAACAGACCTTTCTGGTTGAGCTTGTTTATCTTTTCCACCCAAAGTTGTGGGTGCATGTGATCTAATGAATGTTTTGCTACGATTACTTCCCAAAAGCTCATTCTGGGTGTTTGACACAATGTGTTCATCTAAAGGATTATCTAATATACTGTCAATTACTATATCAATATCACTACATTCAGAATTACTTTGGGAAGATCTGTTTTCATTAATAATACATGATATCCTTTGTTCTACTTCTACTAGACAATCAGTCTTATCATCATCGATACTTCTAGAAGTTCCGCTACCGGAGTCTGACGGTGTTTGAGCCTCAAATATCGCTTCGTGTATCTGTACTGTGTGTCTTGATGAATTATCTGGGCAAGATGATCTTCGCTTGACGGTTCCCGTTGCTGTAGATGGGGAGTCCCAG
>DWFV01001150.1:0-11822 GCA_018246775.1 Parelbella machaon machaon
AGAGGTGCGCGCCATGGATTCGAACCCAGCACCCCCGGAGTGAGAGGCTGAATTCTTAACCACTAGGCTATCACTGCACCGGGTACTATTGGATTTTCCTATACGTAGCTCAGACTTTCTAATAGAAATTTCTTGCAGTGGCTCGGAGTCTGAATCTGTGCCCGGGATACAGCATAGGCTCATTACCTTTTCTTTGGTGGGACGTCAACGTGAAGTTTCTTTGGTGAAGCGTGAAAGTGTACTTCACTCCTCTGCCTATTCCTTCGGGGATTACAGCCGAGATATCACGTTGTCTGTCTGCAAGACAAATCCTATGTTGTCTAACAATTTAAGAATCTCAAATAAAACGGATTTTTCTTTTTATTTACAACAATTTTCTCAGAGCTTCAACCTCTTCAGCGTAACTAAAAAAGTTTTAAGTCCATTTCATTTCCGGACCTTTAATTGGTTTCGAGACAGATAAATAGGTACGCGCAGATAAAGAGGTATTTAACCGAACATCACGAGAATTTACCTGTAGAATTAAAATAAAATATTATATGTACTATGTTAGTTAAAAAAGACAAGACTTTAAAATATGTCGAAATACGTCCCCCTGCCCCCTTATATCCACCACCCGAACATTTTTGACTTTTTGCGCTTAGTATAGATCAAACAAAGTCATTAAAGTATATAGGTACCTATTCTGTGGCGACACTAAGTACGTGAAAATATAGAACCGCGACTCCTGCTGTACTGATAGAATGACTAAGTATTATTACTGGCGCTTAATAATACTTTTATTATACTTGTAACAATTAGAGGGGGTATATGTTGACTGATGGGGAAGTTAAATATTTTCGAAACAGACGTGCGTGTATGAAGAGAGCAATGAACGTAGAAACACGGCTGGTCAATAAGAATATTTGGAACTCGGTGCTCTCTGCCTAACCCATGCAGAAACAGGGGTGACGATATAATATAATAAATTTAATATTTTTCAATTCTCGTGGGTCATATATTTGCCACTACATCTATTCTCTTTTCAGTCTTATACTCCGAAACCGGCGAACACGTATGAAGAGAGTGATGATCGTAGAAGCACGACAGGTATTCAAGAATAGATATATTTGGAATTTTTTGCCTTCTGATTACCCCGTAAGTAAATTTGCGTGAAGATATATATGTCTTCTCTTATTGCGGATGGAAAGTTCTCGCTATCAAAGTTCTCGGGGTCATTAATTCTGTTTAGGAAAGGTAATCGATCAGCCGCGGCGGGCGAACCTTCGCGGGCTCAGCGGGAACTCGTGATGAAACTAAGCAGGTAATCTCGCGAATCAGCTCCAGGAAATGTGTTACAGATGTAATTACATTTGTAAACTTGTTTCTTAATAAACATCTTATTTTCATCTTATCGACTGCCTCGTTGGTCGAGTGGTTGCAAGCGCGACTGACGATCGGGAGGTCCTAGGCTCAAATCCCTGGTCGGAGACTATTGGACTTTTCTAATTTAGAATTTCTAGTAATGACTCGGTGTCTGGATCTGTGCCCGGTGTATGGCAATAAGCTCACCACCTATTCCATGGAACTTAAACATAACTGGTGAAACGTGGGGGTGTACTACACTCCTTTGCCTACCGCTTCGGAGATTACAGGCGTGATGTTACATTTTTTATTTCTTTAAATAACTTAATACACATAACTATACGAGTACTACGACTATGATTATTTTTATTTCTGTAACTTTAAAACGCCTTAAAGTCATCGTATATAACTCTTAAACGCTCTAAAATTATGATATATAAAAGTGGACTTTAATAAATGTTCGTATCGCGTCAAGTGTA
Organism: Parelbella machaon machaon; assembly: GCA_018246775.1. Taxonomy (NCBI): domain Eukaryota; kingdom Metazoa; phylum Arthropoda; class Insecta; order Lepidoptera; family Hesperiidae; genus Parelbella; species Parelbella machaon. The sequence continues at coordinate 1,824 of DWFV01001150.1, forward strand.
AATCTTGTTATGTCCGTCATCTTGAGATTCGTTTCAGCAGTGGAAATATTTATTTCTTGGAACTTTGATTCGGACGCTGCTTTATCTTTTATATCCTTTTTCCTATTTATCATTTCTTTACTTAACTTTATAAAATACGAAAATATTAAATATAATGTATGTATGTGTTGTGTTTGTTCTCTTCCAAGGGTAAGGTTCTTGGTTCGAATTCCATTGAACCGGATATTTAAATGATAATTTTCTTTTTTAATTTAGGTGAATCCTTACATATATTTCCAATATATGTGTGAGTCAGTTATTATCTAAGGATACTGAGTTTGTGGGAAAAGAAAGGTGTTATAAGTATTATTATTATTATTTACACAGTTCTAGAACATTCACGGCACTTATTTTCGCACACCTACGTTTACAGATCTAATATAATGCCTGTCGTCCTTTGTAAACACATTTCTCACGCCAATGTGTTTGCACAGTCCAAATAAAAATATCCACCATTCTATTCCACGTTTTATCCTTTTTGTCTGACCCTACTTTGTAGTACTCATATATTTGCATCTCTAGCTGTGACATAGAGTATGGGATATTATGATTTGTACAAGAATAATTGTGTATGTATTTAAAAGAAATCATATATAAGAGATACTCAATGTTATTATTATTATATCGTCACGCCAAGTCTTTTACGAGTTGGGTAGAGTGTACCGAGTGCCAAATATCTCTATCCTTACAGCTCTGACATGCTGGTTTACTTTTAAATGTTTCGTGAGTATTTTTATACACATGATTATATATGTACCGGCTTAACTCACGTTCGTCAGGTACACGGTTTTCTGGACTGGTTTGAGACTTGTAGGAAGTCCTTCATGACCTTGCCTCGACCTCTTCCGCCGCGACCTTGCTGCAGTCGACGGCAGCTCATTATGAAGGACCTGGCACAGGTCCGAAGCTAGTCGGGCCATCTCGAAAAACGTACGTGAGTTAAACCGGTACATATATAATCACTTATTTCTAACATGAAATAAACCCTCAGTGCGTCCATGTGGGATATTCATATTATACCCTGGAGCATTCTTTTCTCTCCTAAAAACATATTCATGCATACTTGGAACGAAATTAGTCTTTTGTGTGCCGAGGTGGAAATATGGAAATGAAAAGTCGGTTTAATTGTGGGATGACTTGTTAAAGCCGCATAACAATATTGTACGTGCAAGTTACTAGCACATTTTATTATCTTGGGACATCTCCACACACAGCTGTGTAATCCCAAAAGTCCCGGGGTCTATGCTATGATAATCAGAGGGCCGATAACCTACATACTACTATTTTTTTATGTAATCCTCAAAATAGAAAAGTATAAATATATTATCATCGTCATCATCATCAACCTGTCTCAGTCCACTGCTGGATATACTCGTAGCCCACCCCCAATGAGCGCCATCGCGCCCTGTCATCAGTAAACACGAAAATATATAACTAGTGAAAAATCAAATTGAATGGAAGCGAACAGAAATGTGCCACCAACTTCAGACCTCTGTTGATTGAATCCCAACCACACATTTATAATTCGAAGTTGGTTCGTTAAATGATTCATATCACTCGCTATACCGTTGAACGTAGGCATCGTAAAAAATCTGCGTGGAAGAATTCTCTGTATTTATTTCAAAATTGTAAGATGTCAGTCAACCTGTTAGTCAAGGAGGTAAAAAATAGTATTTAAACCGATTACAGGAAGACATGTGTCTTTTTCTTCTTCTTGGAGAGGCCTGTGTCCAGCAGTGGACGGGAGTAGGCTGATAATGATGATGATGATGATGTGTCTCCAAGGAGAACGGTGAATGAGTTCAGGGTAAAGATAACAGTTTGCTATTAATAGAAGCAAGACAGTAAAATGATAAATTATGAGAATGGAAGTTATTATCACTGATAAAAGTAATTGACAGTTTATTTTTACACCCCGTCTTATCGTGACAAGAACATCGAGTATCGGTTTCAAATATCATTTAAACGAGCCATGAACAGATGTGAAGCAACTTTACGTCACATCAATTACGGACTATGATAAGGCAAAGACAGCTTATGTTAAATTGACACCTTTGGTCATTAATAAATAATATACTTGACACGTTTGGTAAGATAAATAATAGATAAGAAAAATATAGACAACATTTGACTCATCGCCATAATCACATGACATGATTAAGTTTTATGTTACAACAAAGAATAATAATTATGTTTACTGGCTCGTTGGTCGAGTGGTTGCAAGCGCAACTGTTGATCGGCAGGTCCTGAGTTCAAATAGCGGGTTGGGTACTATTGAATTTTTCTAATTTGGAATTTCTAGTAGTGACTCGGAGTCTGGATCTGTGCCCGGTATATGGCAATAGGCTCACTCCCTATTTCATGGGACGTTAACGTAACTGGTGAAACGTGGGAGTGTACTACACTTCTCTGCCTACTCCTTCGGGGATGACAAGCGTGATGTTACTTTTTCATAATAATTATGTCTCGAAACATTCCACACGTGGATACCTGCTACGAAAAATAGTTATTAACCTGTCCTATGGTAATCAGTAGTCGGCCCATTTGTCATTCCACTGTTGGAATATGGGTCTCCTCTCATATTGAGAGGGTGAAGGCCATGGTCTGCCACGCTGGCCAAGTGCGGCCTGTGGCAATCAGACGAGTGATAAACTACATATTAAAATATTTACTCATATAGTTTTTCTTTTTAACTTCTACAGACAGAACAAATACTTTTACTGATCAACAAAATATTTTAGCCGTGCGGGAATCGAACCTACTACACCCGAAAAAGCAGAGGCCTAATAATCCCTGGACCGGAAAAGTAAGTCAAGAACAAGAATATCGAATTCCATTCCACACAATGTTCGTAACTCAATTCCGTCCAAGAAACAAGTTAAAGGCATGATTTTTCCTTATTTGTATACATTAATGACACGCTTATTTATATATCGTTTTTATACGTCCACATATCTTTATTTTTATGTTTATCTACGAGTACGTATGGCCACAGTAATTCATCATTAGGGAAAGACTCCCACTGTATTATATAGGACTTATAACATAAATGGTGACTAGTGAGAGTACTACACTCCTCTGCCTATCCTTTCGGAGAAATACAGGCGTGATGTCATGTTACCTTATCTATCACGCTGGATAAAATTTCTTAGCGAATTACAAATATTGTGCATTTTACCATCATATGTTATATTTTGTATGTATAATACTGTTTTGTGTGTATGAAAGTTATAAATAAATAAAAGAAATGAATAAATGATACAGTGTTTAATGATAATGGTACATTAGGTAATGAATTTAGGAAAAAACAATCCACTATCGGTTTCAGCTATTACATTGATGGAAGGTAAACACCAGTGATTACATGACACGTGTCGAACCCATTTCAAACATTGTTATTATATCCTTACGCCACGTTGCATTCGGGGTAGGCAGAGAGTACGAAGTGCCAAATACATTTGTCCTTATAAGCCTGATGTGCTTCTTCTCTGTTCATTATTCTCTTTCTTTCAAACATGCTTTCAATATTAAAAAAGTTATATATTTTTTAAATTCTAAATTTCTTTTTGCCAGTTGTCATAAGTGACCATTGTCGCCCACAGATATCTTCGACTTCGACTTTTGACTTCGAATAAGACTTAGGGATAGGACCATTAACGCCCCTAAAACGGTATTCGTATCTCGCAATTAGTTATTGTTACTATTTGGTCTAGAGTCTGGATCTGTGACCGATGTATGGCAACAGGCCCACCACCTTTTCCGATGTGGGTCATAAACGTTACTGATGAAACGTGCGAGTGTACTACATACATACACATGCCCACCCATTCGGGGATTGCGGAAGTGAAGTTGCGTTTTAGTATCTGCTCTATGTCAAAATATTCATAGATATGTTAGTACGCTTGTGGATTGTCCAACCTCCATCCATCCGTACCCTCTTTACTGGTGTAATAATATATCGTCATCATATATATTATACATTAATTAGTAACATATTTATCGAAATAGGGAAAGTGAAGTACTATGATAAAGCTAGTTACTAGTACAGTACTGTACTAGTAACTAGCTTTATCATAGTACTTCACTTTCCCTATTTCGATAAATATGTTACTAATTAATGTATAATATATATGATGACGATATATTATTACACCAGTAAAGAGGGTACGGATGGATGGAGGTTGGACAATCCACAAGCGTACTAACATATCTATGAATATTTTGACATAGAGCAGATACTAAAACGCAACTTCACTTCCGCAATCCCCGAATGGGTGGGCATGTGTATGTATGTAGTACACTCGCACGTTTCATCAGTAACGTTTATGACCCACATCGGAAAAGGTGGTGGGCCTGTTGCCATACATCGGTCACAGATCCAGACTCTAGACCAAATAGTAACAATAACTAATTGCGAGATACGAATACCGTTTTAGGGGCGTTAATGGTCCTATCCCTAAGTCTTATTCGAAGTCAAAAGTCGAAGTCGAAGATATCTGTGGGCGACAATGGTCACTTATGACAACTGGCAAAAAGAAATTTAGAATTTAAAAAATATATAACTTTTTTAATATTGAAAGCATGTTTGAAAGAAAGAGAATAATGAACAGAGAAGAAGCACATCAGGCTTATAAGGACAAATGTATTTGGCACTTCGTACTCTCTGCCTACCCCGAATGCAACGTGGCGTAAGGATATAATAACAATGTTTGAAATGGGTTCGACACGTGTCATGTAATCACTGGTGTTTACCTTCCATCAATGTAATAGCTGAAACCGATAGTGGATTGTTTTTTCCTAAATTCATTACCTAATGTACCATTATCATTAAACACTGTATCATTTATTCATTTCTTTTATTTATTTATAACTTTCATACACACAAAACAGTATTATACATACAAAATATAACATATGATGGTAAAATGCACAATATTTGTAATTCGCTAAGAAATTTTATCCAGCGTGATAGATAAGGTAACATGACATCACGCCTGTATTTCTCCGAAAGGATAGGCAGAGGAGTGTAGTACTCTCACTAGTCACCATTTATGTTATAAGTCCTATATAATACAGTGGGAGTCTTTCCCTAATGATGAATTACTGTGGCCATACGTACTCGTAGATAAACATAAAAATAAAGATATGTGGACGTATAAAAACGATATATAAATAAGCGTGTCATTAATGTATACAAATAAGGAAAAATCATGCCTTTAACTTGTTTCTTGGACGGAATTGAGTTACGAACATTGTGTGGAATGGAATTCGATATTCTTGTTCTTGACTTACTTTTCCGGTCCAGGGATTATTAGGCCTCTGCTTTTTCGGGTGTAGTAGGTTCGATTCCCGCACGGCTAAAATATTTTGTTGATCAGTAAAAGTATTTGTTCTGTCTGTAGAAGTTAAAAAGAAAAACTATATGAGTAAATATTTTAATATGTAGTTTATCACTCGTCTGATTGCCACAGGCCGCACTTGGCCAGCGTGGCAGACCATGGCCTTCACCCTCTCAATATGAGAGGAGACCCATATTCCAACAGTGGAATGACAAATGGGCCGACTACTGATTACCATAGGACAGGTTAATAACTATTTTTCGTAGCAGGTATCCACGTGTGGAATGTTTCGAGACATAATTATTATGAAAAAGTAACATCACGCTTGTCATCCCCGAAGGAGTAGGCAGAGAAGTGTAGTACACTCCCACGTTTCACCAGTTACGTTAACGTCCCATGAAATAGGGAGTGAGCCTATTGCCATATACCGGGCACAGATCCAGACTCCGAGTCACTACTAGAAATTCCAAATTAGAAAAATTCAATAGTACCCAACCCGCTATTTGAACTCAGGACCTGCCGATCAACAGTTGCGCTTGCAACCACTCGACCAACGAGCCAGTAAACATAATTATTATTCTTTGTTGTAACATAAAACTTAATCATGTCATGTGATTATGGCGATGAGTCAAATGTTGTCTATATTTTTCTTATCTATTATTTATCTTACCAAACGTGTCAAGTATATTATTTATTAATGACCAAAGGTGTCAATTTAACATAAGCTGTCTTTGCCTTATCATAGTCCGTAATTGATGTGACGTAAAGTTGCTTCACATCTGTTCATGGCTCGTTTAAATGATATTTGAAACCGATACTCGATGTTCTTGTCACGATAAGACGGGGTGTAAAAATAAACTGTCAATTACTTTTATCAGTGATAATAACTTCCATTCTCATAATTTATCATTTTACTGTCTTGCTTCTATTAATAGCAAACTGTTATCTTTACCCTGAACTCATTCACCGTTCTCCTTGGAGACACATCATCATCATCATCATTATCAGCCTACTCCCGTCCACTGCTGGACACAGGCCTCTCCAAGAAGAAGAAAAAGACACATGTCTTCCTGTAATCGGTTTAAATACTATTTTTTACCTCCTTGACTAACAGGTTGACTGACATCTTACAATTTTGAAATAAATACAGAGAATTCTTCCACGCAGATTTTTTACGATGCCTACGTTCAACGGTATAGCGAGTGATATGAATCATTTAACGAACCAACTTCGAATTATAAATGTGTGGTTGGGATTCAATCAACAGAGGTCTGAAGTTGGTGGCACATTTCTGTTCGCTTCCATTCAATTTGATTTTTCACTAGTTATATATTTTCGTGTTTACTGATGACAGGGCGCGATGGCGCTCATTGGGGGTGGGCTACGAGTATATCCAGCAGTGGACTGAGACAGGTTGATGATGATGACGATGATAATATATTTATACTTTTCTATTTTGAGGATTACATAAAAAAATAGTAGTATGTAGGTTATCGGCCCTCTGATTATCATAGCATAGACCCCGGGACTTTTGGGATTACACAGCTGTGTGTGGAGATGTCCCAAGATAATAAAATGTGCTAGTAACTTGCACGTACAATATTGTTATGCGGCTTTAACAAGTCATCCCACAATTAAACCGACTTTTCATTTCCATATTTCCACCTCGGCACACAAAAGACTAATTTCGTTCCAAGTATGCATGAATATGTTTTTAGGAGAGAAAAGAATGCTCCAGGGTATAATATGAATATCCCACATGGACGCACTGAGGGTTTATTTCATGTTAGAAATAAGTGATTATATATGTACCGGTTTAACTCACGTACGTTTTTCGAGATGGCCCGACTAGCTTCGGACCTGTGCCAGGTCCTTCATAATGAGCTGCCGTCGACTGCAGCAAGGTCGCGGCGGAAGAGGTCGAGGCAAGGTCATGAAGGACTTCCTACAAGTCTCAAACCAGTCCAGAAAACCGTGTACCTGACGAACGTGAGTTAAGCCGGTACATATATAATCATGTGTATAAAAATACTCACGAAACATTTAAAAGTAAACCAGCATGTCAGAGCTGTAAGGATAGAGATATTTGGCACTCGGTACACTCTACCCAACTCGTAAAAGACTTGGCGTGACGATATAATAATAATAACATTGAGTATCTCTTATATATGATTTCTTTTAAATACATACACAATTATTCTTGTACAAATCATAATATCCCATACTCTATGTCACAGCTAGAGATGCAAATATATGAGTACTACAAAGTAGGGTCAGACAAAAAGGATAAAACGTGGAATAGAATGGTGGATATTTTTATTTGGACTGTGCAAACACATTGGCGTGAGAAATGTGTTTACAAAGGACGACAGGCATTATATTAGATCTGTAAACGTAGGTGTGCGAAAATAAGTGCCGTGAATGTTCTAGAACTGTGTAAATAATAATAATAATACTTATAACACCTTTCTTTTCCCACAAACTCAGTATCCTTAGATAATAACTGACTCACACATATATTGGAAATATATGTAAGGATTCACCTAAATTAAAAAAGAAAATTATCATTTAAATATCCGGTTCAATGGAATTCGAACCAAGAACCTTACCCTTGGAAGAGAACAAACACAACACATACATACATTATATTTAATATTTTCGTATTTTATAAAGTTAAGTAAAGAAATGATAAATAGGAAAAAGGATATAAAAGATAAAGCAGCGTCCGAATCAAAGTTCCAAGAAATAAATATTTCCACTGCTGAAACGAATCTCAAGATGACGGACATAACAAGATTTACACTTGACGCGATACGAACATTTATTAAAGTCCACTTTTATATATCATAATTTTAGAGCGTTTAAGAGTTATATACGATGACTTTAAGGCGTTTTAAAGTTACAGAAATAAAAATAATCATAGTCGTAGTACTCGTATAGTTATGTGTATTAAGTTATTTAAAGAAATAAAAAATGTAACATCACGCCTGTAATCTCCGAAGCGGTAGGCAAAGGAGTGTAGTACACCCCCACGTTTCACCAGTTATGTTTAAGTTCCATGGAATAGGTGGTGAGCTTATTGCCATACACCGGGCACAGATCCAGACACCGAGTCATTACTAGAAATTCTAAATTAGAAAAGTCCAATAGTCTCCGACCAGGGATTTGAGCCTAGGACCTCCCGATCGTCAGTCGCGCTTGCAACCACTCGACCAACGAGGCAGTCGATAAGATGAAAATAAGATGTTTATTAAGAAACAAGTTTACAAATGTAATTACATCTGTAACACATTTCCTGGAGCTGATTCGCGAGATTACCTGCTTAGTTTCATCACGAGTTCCCGCTGAGCCCGCGAAGGTTCGCCCGCCGCGGCTGATCGATTACCTTTCCTAAACAGAATTAATGACCCCGAGAACTTTGATAGCGAGAACTTTCCATCCGCAATAAGAGAAGACATATATATCTTCACGCAAATTTACTTACGGGGTAATCAGAAGGCAAAAAATTCCAAATATATCTATTCTTGAATACCTGTCGTGCTTCTACGATCATCACTCTCTTCATACGTGTTCGCCGGTTTCGGAGTATAAGACTGAAAAGAGAATAGATGTAGTGGCAAATATATGACCCACGAGAATTGAAAAATATTAAATTTATTATATTATATCGTCACCCCTGTTTCTGCATGGGTTAGGCAGAGAGCACCGAGTTCCAAATATTCTTATTGACCAGCCGTGTTTCTACGTTCATTGCTCTCTTCATACACGCACGTCTGTTTCGAAAATATTTAACTTCCCCATCAGTCAACATATACCCCCTCTAATTGTTACAAGTATAATAAAAGTATTATTAAGCGCCAGTAATAATACTTAGTCATTCTATCAGTACAGCAGGAGTCGCGGTTCTATATTTTCACGTACTTAGTGTCGCCACAGAATAGGTACCTATATACTTTAATGACTTTGTTTGATCTATACTAAGCGCAAAAAGTCAAAAATGTTCGGGTGGTGGATATAAGGGGGCAGGGGGACGTATTTCGACATATTTTAAAGTCTTGTCTTTTTTAACTAACATAGTACATATAATATTTTATTTTAATTCTACAGGTAAATTCTCGTGATGTTCGGTTAAATACCTCTTTATCTGCGCGTACCTATTTATCTGTCTCGAAACCAATTAAAGGTCCGGAAATGAAATGGACTTAAAACTTTTTTAGTTACGCTGAAGAGGTTGAAGCTCTGAGAAAATTGTTGTAAATAAAAAGAAAAATCCGTTTTATTTGAGATTCTTAAATTGTTAGACAACATAGGATTTGTCTTGCAGACAGACAACGTGATATCTCGGCTGTAATCCCCGAAGGAATAGGCAGAGGAGTGAAGTACACTTTCACGCTTCACCAAAGAAACTTCACGTTGACGTCCCACCAAAGAAAAGGTAATGAGCCTATGCTGTATCCCGGGCACAGATTCAGACTCCGAGCCACTGCAAGAAATTTCTATTAGAAAGTCTGAGCTACGTATAGGAAAATCCAATAGTACCCGGTGCAGTGATAGCCTAGTGGTTAAGAATTCAGCCTCTCACTCCGGGGGTGCTGGGTTCGAATCCATGGCGCGCACCTCT
>DWFV01001151.1:0-11817 GCA_018246775.1 Parelbella machaon machaon
TTAATCCAGCTATTATGTCTATTTCTTAAATTTCACAGCTTACTATTAAAATAACTGACTTATTTAAGAATTGTAGCTAGACAAACAAAATCATCATTAATAACATCATCAAAATTACATTGGCATTAAATGAAAAAAAAATCTATAGGGGTCAGAAAATCGAAGTCAGTTATTTTACCCAGCGTAAAAACCAACCAATCAAACATCATCAGTGCGCCACATCCTCCATTGAGCCACTGACACTCTATCAATTACCCACTCACTCACAAACCGATCCGCATCTGACCCTCGATCCTCACGTAAAAACAAAAATAAATTACTCGTCACAAATCCATTTGGTTCACCGGCCCGTAATACTAGTTTCCCATCCTTATATTCCCTTTTCCTAATTACTTCTGCCATTGTGTCCGCACCCTTATCTGTTACACTGAATCCAGTTATCTGACAGTTGGTTTTAGGTCGGCATAAGTCAAGCGTGAATTTGTGATTGGATTGGAATTCATTAGATAACACAATTTTACATATCCCGTCATATGAGCTTATTCCGTCATGTGATGTGGCATATTTTAGCTTGAATATATGAAGTGTTATGTTAATTGGTGGCTGCATCCCATCATTTATAGTTGCTTATACGAGATGAAAACTAGAAGCGTTACTCTTTCCAAGGCTTTAGAAAAATATCTTGTGAGTTACTTGTGTGGACATTTGTAATTGAGAAAATCGATTGTGGATACCTCTACATCGCGAAGGTGATACACGATTCTCAATAACCCAACACCCTGGTAAAGCTGGAAAAACCCCAAGTTGTTATTTCCAACTTATAGCAACGTACCACAACCAGTAAACCTAGAATTTTGCATTGTATTGCAATGTACTGTATGGTAATGTATTATGATGTATTATATTGCACAGTATTATGAAATTTACGTTTGACATCCACAAATACATCGTATGTAATTGGAAAAGTTACTTCAGTTATTATCATATAAATGTCACAATCTACGTGTATGTTTATCCATCTTAAAGTTCATTTCGCAACTCCACGCTTGGCCTGTTAATATAGGTATGGCACAATAATGTCTGTTTCAGATTCACTTTATAAGAATCATCTTATATCGGAATTTCTAAATTTAAACTTTCGTAATCACTTCCGGAAGTACGCATTATCGTTTAGTTCGATCGATGTCGAGTAAGCTTACCCTCATCATCAGAATATTAGCAATGACGTGACCTGACCTTTATAGACCAAAGAATATTAATTCACATTCATTTATTTTGGGAACGGGTTACCGACCTTAAATGATAATCATTTCCTATTCTGGCAAGCGGACATAAAATAAGAATTTTAAATATATTAGAATTAAAAAAATCATTTATATGTGTATTTATTAATAAACCTTGAGAGGGGTAAAGGTGCGGGAAGAAGGATGTCCCTAACCAAAATTTATATAGAAATTCCGGCAAAAAAGTATTTATCCCGACTTTAACATGACATAAGACTGTTTTTTTAAATTATATTCTGTTAATCAGGAGACAAGGTTTAAATAAACAATATTGAGAATATACAGTTAACATACTCGTAGCTGTTAAAGTATTTGTCGCTTCCACCGTGATGACTCAAGTCTAATCCTGAGTCGTCGATATTGAAGGAGGGAAAAGTTGTTTGCATAGGACTGAAGGAATATCGAAATACCGAATTATTCTCTTCTCCTCTCTTGCTCGAATGTCGGACACGCGTCTTTGGGGTGTGGTGGAAGGCACAAGAGATAGACAGAGTTGTGATCTTATAGCTAACTGTTATAAATTTTGTTACATGTTTATTACGTTCGACATTGATATTTATATATTTCTTATATGCATCTGTGCTGTGGCGAACACACTGATGGCAAATCTATACTAGAGTACAGAAAAAAAATTACTTAGGTAATGTTATAATGAATAGAGTAGTTCAAAGTATATACAATATTTAGAATGTTTATATGTCATGTTTTTAATTGACCACCCTTAATGAACAGCATCGTATCTTGTCCCGAACTTGCCAAATCCAGCTTTTCCCTGCAACCATTTGTATACAGTCATCGCGCCTTACAGGAATATAGAACATATTGCCCTATAGCACCAAGATTGTCCACCCGCGCTTTTCACTAAAGAACTCGTTAAACAATTTAAATCTCATCTTTACATATAACGTAACATCACGCTTGTAATGCCCGAAACGGTAGGCAGAGGAGTGTATTACACTCCAACATTTCACCAGTTAAGTTTACGCACCACTAAGGAATAGAGGGTGAGACGTATAAAATACAGAATGATAAGTAAGGGTTGACTGACGGAGAATGCCACTAGGCATTAAGTTCGCCCTTTTCTATACCAGCTTACGGTGTGCAATAAAGAGTAAATAAAAATATAGTTGGAACCGCATCCGCCTGCGCCCGAGGCGGTGATGCTGAGTTGCATCACGTATCTCGCGAGGGTCAGTCAGACAAATGACGTCATCAATATTGACGGATCGCGGAGGACACGACGCGCAGCTCAACCGCTGATCTCTCCGCGATAAACGATGTGTGACGACGCTATTCATGTGTGATGTATCACATCATTCAAAAATTGTTGCAATTTCTATTAGAAGAATATCTATGGTTAAGTATCATAATGATAATTAATCACTATTATCATTAACTATTGCAAAAATATTATTGGTCAGCTGTTGCAAATAGTATTTTAATTGTAGTTTAGGAATTTTAATAGCAGTATTTACCATTAGTATTAAGTCCAGATCGTCATCAATGACAAGGAAGCATTCCAAGGTGTTCCTTCGTAATGTCTTCTTTCGCCGTTCCACCAAGTTATACCTGATATTGAAGACATAAATAACTTTGTAAAGAAATACGTAGGAACATGCCACAAACTGAACCCAGACCTTCGGAATGAGACGCTGAATTCTAAATCACTACATTATCACTGTACTCCAATGGTGGAAGTCTTGAGAATTGAGTATGGTTGACGATAATTCATATGTTATATGCAGTAAACAATATAATACTTAAGTAAATGCTCAGAGGACTATATAAATTTTAGACATGAAATATAAAACGGAACAGAAAATGGAAATACGAGAAGAAATTAATATGCGTCCTCGTTATTAAAAATTGAGATTCCATGCAGGAAAATCGACATTAACATTTTTATTAAAATTCAAAATCCAATAAAGATTTTAGTGACATTAACAGTAGAAAGAATATTGCATGGAAAAATGAATTTGTCTAGCTCATTATATTCGGTTCACTTTTATCGTGTGCAAAATAAACCTAAAACACGTACTTACAGATGTCGTTGTCCATACGGTACGATGACAATCTCCCATGGAAAGGAACCAGTGATCTTAATTGAATTGCAGTATGCAATAACCATTGATGATTTTAATGGACGTTGCATAGAATTCATCACTTACGAATTACAATGTATATGCAATGTACGATTTAAAAAAAAATCTGAATTCTAATAATTATAATTTACAGGCATATCGTTCTTTCTTAACAATGCATTCCAGAAATGAGTTTGCATGTAGCGTAACTAAATTATTTCTATGAACAACTTAAAACAAGAATAAAAAATCTTTAGTCATAGACACGTTGTAACCTTTTACGACTCAAACGCAATGTTTCATATGTAGTATAAAATGAAAAAATATAAAAATCAAAAAACTATACAAAAATGTAAGGCAGGTTTAAAAATTCGTTCATAAAACCCGAAAAATACCGCGAAAATTGTTTACAGCGTCATGCAAATCGTCGGTTGGGCTTCACGTTTTTTTACACCTTAACCGCTATGCATAGAACGAAACCTTTCGTTCGTTAAATACCGTTCTTGTGAAACTTAGTTGTAGTGTGGAAATAGAACGGAATTCAATGGAAGCGCTTTAAGCGGGGAGTTGGTAAATGGTAGAACCGATTATTTCAGGCCAATCGAATTTTTACGCATAACAACCCAACGAAAAACCTCAAATGGGCACGCTCAAGTGGAACGTTCTCGAACATGCTGCTTCAATAGCAGCGACGCAGGTCAGTGGACAACATTAATGTTGTTTATTATTATGTTGCACAAGTATCAAAAAATTTAATATGTTTAATATTAGTGCCTGCTAAAAATTTTTCGTTATCACCATACTTCCAATGATCCACGACATGGGCTATTGGTTGCCCATACATAATTTGGATTAACAATTATAAAATATTCATATTTGAAAGATAAAATAGTTTTTCCAGCCCCATTCGTTACTTGTAAGAATTTTTTCTTTGCGGAAGTCTTATAGAAAAAAATAATATCCTGATAGCGAAGCCGCGTATTCCATCTCCCAAAGGTCAATAGTCAGATTCCTTTTAACCCCTGACAATAGGGGCTGGACATCAAGCTTATCGATTAGACGCCAGCGGCTATCTTCGCCCGCTCTGAATAGTTCAGAACGGTAGGGGTACATATTGTAAGCTTCCCGGAAAATCGTTACATGATTCTACATTGATCATACACATCCCGGAAAATGTGATATCTGATTCATTCAGTCGCAGCTGCAGGGAAGATGGAAGTGGTAACGAGCACGACTTAGTTGCAATAATATATTGCGTTCTGCAAAATACAGTCGTCTTTAATACCCAGAATGCAGTTGGCAATTCGATACGATGAATTGCTTTAGCATATTTATAATGATATTTTTCTTTAGCTGGTTGCAACACTTCTACGAATCATCGCTAGACATGGACGTACTCAAGAGCTCAGGACAACCATTGAACATACTCTACCCGACTAACGTCAGGATCTCCGAAAACACGGATAAAAGGCCAAGTCGTCAGTTTCATGTGACACAAGGTTGTGAAAAATAGCAATTAAAATGTTCTTCTTTTGTCAGTCCAGAAGAGAAAAACACGAAGGAAAAATATGTATAATTCACATAAAATGTAAAGTTTAGGAAGACAATTTAATACATTCTAGAGGATACTTCCGAGCTGTTAATCGTACGTAAATTTCTGTTAGATTCTAATTGAAGTCAGATGTCTACGTGTTGCATTGACCACGCATTGGATTATTTCTATCTTTTTATTATTATTATTATACCGTACATAAATATATAGATTTAGGTAAAAACACCCTGTATATAAAGTCGACAGAATCCAGATATCTGACTTTATCGATTCCTTCTTGGGGCTCACCGCGCTCTTTTGAATAGGCTTTGTGTGAGGCGTTGTGTGAGTACGCAAATAGGCCATGACGTTAGTGATATCTAAGGGACTGGCTCGAAACGACTTCCAGCATTGATAGTGAGAACGGCTTACTTGATTTCTCTATTGTATATCAACAATGGAAACATTTTCTATTATACTGTGGAAGAATATTTTGCAGGGTAGATACACATTTTAGAGAAGTCTAAAGTTGATTTGGATACGTTGATTTGATCGAAAATAAATAAACCTTTCCTTCAAAATGGGGAAGCTCAAGACGAAACCTTCGGTCATGGTCATTTATCCCGAAAGGATAACGCTTCTACATAATCTGGATACCGAGAACCAGAAAATTCCGCCATATTACAAGTAATTAATGCATTGGTGACCACAGGCAATGCTCTTCTTGACAGGGCATTGCAATATTCCGATCCCACGAGGCTTCCAGCTGTTCCAGTGAAGTACAGAGGTACTCTTAATAATTTAGCATATTACCCGACAATCCATTAGTGCTTGCATTAACAAGATGCATTTCCAAGTCGAGCAGGGAACAAAATTAACTCAAAGTGCCTTAAGAATTCATGTCGTGCCTCTTCTTTCATGATACAGAACTTTTCTTTTGCCAAGAGTTAGCTTTTACGCGTTTTTTACATAAAATAAACTAATATTAGACCCTTGCTTTACACTGTCCCAAGCAGCAAGAGTTACACAGGCATACTCCATCACGCTGCTTCAATACTAGAAATTTCTTTTTGTTGTAATATTTATCAACCACAACAGATTTGTCACTGAGGGAAACTAAGCCATATCCTTTTATTAAGTTTACGGAGGTACGGATAAAAATAAACCAAACACTTCTAATACACATTCTGCGAAAACTTGCTTCGTTATTTCTTGCACAGATCGGTTCTCGCCTTCGGTCTGATTCCCGACCTAATATAAATACGGCGAAATATTATACAATATGTCGCAAGTGAAAGGCATTTCTACTCATCAGGAGATGCAATTTTTATAACCAGAAAAAAGTAATGAAACGAAATGCAGATGTAAATAAACGTGTCACTAATGTTACTCACAGTGCGTAAAATATTGAAACGTCGAAAATTTTATTCTGAATTCAATAACATTTTTCAAGAATAGCTACTACCAATACAATAAAAAGAAATAAAGGTAATAGAAAAGCCAATAGAATAAAATATAATGGACGAATAAACAAATTTTTATGGATAAATCCTGCCACTATTTTTGTTCAAGATTTTTTTTACCAAAATTTTGTATGCGAAAATTTTCATAGTATAAGCAACACTTTAAATTGAAACAGTTTAGAAAATTCGAAGCGTCTTGAATGCAGATTAAATAACTCGATCTTATCTCCGTATATTGCTTAACGTTTTCCTCCTTCAGCGTCGGATACTGCCAGGGGCCTGATTCGCAAACTAATATGAATATGGAAATGTTACATTACTGCAGGGGAATGCGCCCCAAGTTATATTACCTCGAACATGTAACAACCGCATTGATAGGGTGGATACACTACCTACAACTAGTATGTATAATATGATGACAACTATTATATTAGTCCAAGTTCTATTTTTAATTCCGATTTTTCAACTGAACTTTCAAAATCTTTCTAGAAAGGTCTACCCATAAACGTAATAATTCAGCTAACCAATTGTGGCTACAATGTCGTGATCCTATTTGAGTTGGAGGTTACATACGAAGAGTTTACAACTCAGTTATCGAGGAGGTACCTAGATTGAAGGATCCTTCATTGATCTTAAGTGGAATTCCGATTGTATTTGAGATTGGCGACATATGAACAGATTGTGATACCCACGTCACAATAGCTATGAGCTATTTTGCCACGTAACACACTCAAGCGAAGCGTTTGAAGCTTAAATAATGTCAAAAAATGTATTGGTAAATTCGTATTGGTTTCGGTGACAAACAATAATAATGGTTTATGACTGCCTACCTAACTTTTTTTTTATTAAATATTATAAAATCTTTTAAACCAAGACCTGCAATGGTCTGCGGCTTGGGAGATACCCAACGCCAAATCTTCCTAACCTTTCAGAGCTATTGTGATTCCGCTACATTTATTTATTCATTTATTATTTCCATTCCATAAAGTTGCGAATGCAGACCCATTAAGGAAAAAAGCCTTTGCAGTTCTCGTTACCTGGAGTAAATAAAAGAAGTTTAACAGCAATGGACACTTTTAATGAAACGGCGTGCAATTAGTGAACACAGGCGCCAGATCATTAGCGCTTATAATGGAGTGTGAAGAGGCATTTAGGTTAATCGTTTCGTAATTTTCTGAGTAAACTTTTGTTTTTAATTCCACGTAAATTTTCAACGGCGCAGCGAGCGTTCTAGGCGATTGTTTCTCATAGACTAGATGTGGCTGAACGCAACTGTATAATTATTATCTGTATGGATATATGAAACATGCGTATATAAACAAAGCGCGATCTGTGGGTTCCTACCGTCCGATTTAGATCAGTAGATCAATTGGAACTATTGATGAGGATTTCTATGTTTAAGATCAAATGTTTAAGATAACAAAAGTGTTATCCTGATTTAATCTTTAATTTTATCACGTATGCTTTATACATATTATAACCTTCTTGGGCTATATTTACCGAGACTGCGTTCATTTGTTTTGCGAAAGGCTATTAAATGAAATTCATTACAGTATCTGTTTTCCAATACGTATCACGGTAAAGACTGTTAGAACGAGCACCCTAGCTATCGATTGCGTTTCGTATTCGAAAATGTTCTTCGCAAACATAGATTAAATTGTGATCAAATAACATAAAATATTTGTTTGAACATAATCTTTCCGTTTTTGCGACTTGGATATTTATAGAAATAAATTTTACCAAATTATTAATGTAAATTGTACATATAATCATCATCATCATATAGCCGCGTCTATAAATTGAAATTTTCATGAAAATGTGTGTTATAACATTATTGTAAATATAAGTAACATCGATTAAGAATAAATAAACACGGATTCAAAAAAGGGATTTTCAACGATATCGTAATGAAAACGTTTTTAAAAATGGTCGTGCTTGTCCTATTGGAATTTTATGGCCGTCTGCACCGACAGTGCTTTCCATCAAATGAGATCAGGGGTGGCAACCTCCGGAAACACGGAATCGATAGGGTTGTAAAGAATGTGTTTGTGCAGGTTTTTGTATTTTTCTTCCAGCGGACAAAACAATTGTCTTCAATTATAAATTGTTTAGATCTTGACAGTATCTCTGCCTGTATTAGATAGGCCTTTATCATTGACATTTGATGTGATTATAGAACGGCAAATTACAATCAAATAAAAACATTTGATATCACGCCTATATCCTAGCTATAGGTATCTAGGTAGGCCAAGTAAATTAATACATTTACACGTCTCACCAGTTACGATATATGCTCCGTCACGGAATGGTGATGAGTCATAAAACCTAATTGGTTAAATGCGGGAGTGTACTACACTCCTCTGCCTACTCCTTCGGGGATTATATACGTGATATTAGCTTTTTTTGTAAATAGTAATTCGTGAGTATTCCGATAAAATGGAAAGCGGCCAGCCGAAGCAAAACAAAAAGGCCGGATCGAAAGCACGTGTAATTGGCTTATATGTATGACGACTTTGATGAAAGTACTGAAGCCGAAAAAGTGTGTCAAGACCGTGTTCAGACGATCCTGTCTCTACGAGTACGTATCCCTAAGGGAAAAGACGTGTCCTCAATGTATGTATGAGTATTAGCTAGGTAGATGCATAGTAACAACTAAAACAAATGCTTTGCTATTATTTCAGATTTAAATTACGAGTCAAACAGATGTGCTCATTAGCTACAGTACCAGCAATATGGTTCATCGAACTTTTTATACTGTTTAAACCAGTTAAAAAGAACACCATACTGAATGTTAAAAATAATCAAATACTATGACCCAATTAGTTCAATGTTAAAAAGTGCGACCAACCTACATTGTTATTGGGCTAGTTATTATTATCAAAATGTAGGCATTTTGGGTAAAATCAAGACAATACCTAACGTAACAATAAGACAATGGACTTCTATTTGTATTCCTACAATATCCAGAAATTGTAAAGTGGCAGGGTTATAACACTTAACCTTATATTTGGTTATAAATACAAACGACCCTTGTTCAAAGGGTTCATGGGCACAAAAGCACACCAAGTCTATAATATACGAAAGGTAAGAATAATTGAGGTAAATATTAAATTTCGAGATATTTTAATACAGTATATAACCGATCTTGTATATAGCTATATATTTCTTTGTTATTGATATGGATATGTAAAAACGTAACAAAAAACGTAACATCACGTCTCCAATCCCCGAAGGGGTAGGCAGAGGAGTGTAGTACACTTCCACGATTCATCAGTTACGTTTACGTCCCATGGAATAAGTGGCGAGCCTATGAACGAGTGATATGTGTACGTAAATAAAATAAAATAAAATATATTTTCTAATCCTGTTGTATTTATGAAGTGATTAATGTGAGTGATGAGCTCTGTAAGCATACAAATATTTATAGACAAATTTAATGACGTTTACCAAATAAAGCAAATTTAATGACAGTTACCAAATGTAGCAAATTTATCTAATGACATTTACTAAATATGGCTAATTTAATGACATTTAGCAAATATATTAATGTCGGCTCTCATTAAAAACACATGACGATACCAGTAAGATTTACAATTTATTTTAGTTCTATACAACAATCTTTATTTTAATTGCATAAAGGTTACCCTATGTCAGCAACACTGAAGTGAGTTTCTAAGCGTCAGAGGCACGACTTCACAGGGCGACCAATATTGTATAATCTTCAAAGTGCCCGTCAACCGAATTTACTATACGTTTATGCAGTCATATTGCAATTTAGTTCATTGAGTCCACGTCAGATGCAGGAACAACGGTCAATTAATACACATAACTCCGTTTTAGTTCCTTACTTACACATAGTCACGTTTTTGCCCTTAAGGGTAGACAGAAACAAGATTTTTAACGGCTACAATTATGACAAACTTTTTTGTTCTTTTCTACTTCAACCAAAGTAGTTGTATCATAGAGAAACCTACAGTTTGGTCGTAACACACTCTTGGGTCTATCTTTTTCGAATCAACCATTACCATTCCCCTCTTTAATACGCTTAGCTATTTAACTGCTATTTATTTTTCTTAGTATCCGAAATATCTAAGCAACCTTTTCTTAATATTTTGCTGGCCGTAACATCACACCAGTAATTCGTGAACAGGTAGGAAGAGGAGTGTAGCAGACTCACACGTTTCACTAGTTACGTTCACGTCCTCTTATGGGATAGACGGAGTCTATTGGCATATTCCGGCACAGATCCAAGCTCCGAGATAGTACTAAAAATTTATGCTAGAAAATCTAAGTTAGAAAAATTCAATAGTACTCGACCCGGGAACCGAACTTGGGATCTTTCGATCAGCATTCGTGCTTACAACCACTCGACCAACGAGGCAGTGTTGCTAACCTAAAGTAGCAATCATTTGCTAGGTGATAAGAAAACGGATAACAACGTCAAAGTTATATTTTGATGTAAAACTCGTTGTTAAAATAAACAAAAATGCACAACTTAATTAAACAGTTAATTATGAGTCGGCATAATTTGTACTGCTATTAATTTTGACTCAATGTCAGTCGCATCAACGGTTGAAGTTGCAACGAACATTTTCATTTATGAGTTGCAATGGACATGTTCAATTTAATTAAACTGAGTGACTGAGTAATTACACGTGCGAGTGGAACGAGTAATTTCCTTAAGGCTCTATTGCTGAGGCACTGAAGAAATAGAAAGAGAATTGCGAAGCTTAGAGACGTGTAATGTTGAAACTTACATTTCAACAATTGTTTGCCAGATGTGTTAAGTCCTTCCATTTTGAAACACCTTTGATTCTCTTACGATCTTTGTGTTGTCGTTGAAATTTTGTAATAAATAATGTTAAAAGTACTAATATTTGGTATTTGCCGTACCGAAGTATGGCTGAATGCACCTGCAATTGGCGTACCTACTCATTTGTACTGTGATATATGTTAGCAATAAAATTTGTGAATGTTGGTAAAATAAATAAGAAATAGATAAATAAATAATAATATAAGTAAAAAATATTCAAAAATTAATAACACTGTTAGTTTTTCCTACAGGTATTTTACAAAATGACAGTTTGACATTACATAAAAAGAATACATCATCATGAACCCCTTCATTGTTCCTTTATTGGACACAATTTGCTTACCAGAATGTTAGGGTTAGGACCATAACTAAATACGCTGGCCAAATGCGGGTTAGACTTTATACGTTTTGGAGAAAATTACGGAGAATTCTGTGGTGTGTAGATTTCCTCGTTGGTCGAGTGGTTGCAAGCGCGACTTCCGATCGGGAGGTTTTGGGTTGAAATCCCGGGTCGGGTACTATTGCATTTTTCTAATATAGAATTTCTGGTTGTGACTCGGAGCCTAGTCCTGTGCCCGGTGTATGGCAATAGGCTCACCACCTATTCCATGGGACCTAAACGTAACTGGTGAAACGTGGGAGTGTA